>JAJMCI010000069.1:0-58793 GCA_030565705.1 Metschnikowia baotianmanensis
TGGAACCCGAGCTTGGATATAAGTAGAATCACCATCAAGGTTTGCACATTGGGAAGCTTCAACACTTTCACCATGGACACATACACGGACTTCAACTCCTGGAAGTACTTGGGACTCAGGGCCTGGTACCTGTTGTGAAAGTCCTCGTTTTTATAGTGGCTCGACGAGAAGTGGTCGCTGTTGATCTTGCGCAAATGGGCCGGTTCCTCGGGAATAAAGTACACTACACCTGTAACCACCAAGTACATCCAACCCCAAAATGAAAGGTAACTGCCAAGGTCGAAAAGCCCCACGTCGAGCGGCACACTCCGCAAATACTTGTTGGCGAACTCGGGCGAACTCAAGGCGAGAAACACCGTGAAACTCGAAAAGTACCCGCAGTTCATGCCGATGGTTTGTGCGGTCGATGCAAACGATAGACTCTCGGGGGAAAGACACGTCAATGCCCAGCCGTCCACGGCAATATCCTGCGTGGCACAGAGGAAAATGAGCAAGAAGAAGCACATGGTGATTTTCTCCAAATGCACGCTGGGATTGGCCATGAGGTCGTTGATCTTATATCCCAAGTATAGGAGAGTGAGGCCCGAGACCAGTTGGACCGGCAAAATCCACGACTTTCTTCGGCCGAGCTTTCTGCTGTAGATGGCGTCCACCACGGGCGACCAGAGAAGCTTGAGCGAGTACGGATACGCCGCCAAGGAGAAGATGCCGACCTGGGAATACGAGAGTTTGGACTTCAATATGAACGGAACGGAGCCAAACGCTAGGCCTACGGGCACGCCTTGAAGTGTATACAACACGATCAAAACAACAAAGTTCAAGTAATCTTTGGGGCTCAAAGTATCGGCCGTGTCTGTTTTTGGCAGCATTTTCGGCGTGGGGTGGGGTGCTGCCACGGGGAGTAATCCGTCATTTTCTTCGGTGAATTGTGCGTATCCTACAGGCGAGTTCAGCACGAGATACGGTCTTTTCTCGCCCATTTCGCCCATTATTTCACTGTATATGTCACCGGTGTTCTGGCGCTTATGAGTGTCCATTTTCAGGGTGTGTTTTGTGGGGACTTTGGAGGATTTGGTGTGGAAATAGTGTGGATAATGTGTGGTCTATACATGGGTATGCCAGAGTTACGCGAGAAGGTATAATTTTATATGCGTGTTAAAATGTGCCAAAACAGGAAGGACGAGGTGAAACAATAGGAGAAGAAAAAAAGGAGAATCAACGAGATGATTTCTTTGAAAATTGCTCAATCAAATATTAATAAATTTAAATGTTCTCTTATCCTATTTAATTTTTGAAACAACAATGATTTCGAAAGTTGCGTAAACACGTATCAAACACCATTGATATGCGGCGCGTTTATTATTATTGTAAGAGTGCACTCTATCTCAACAAAGGTAGAAAAAAAATACTAAGCAAGGAACTAGGAGCAAACGAAGGGGCAATGAGAAAGGCCACATGTCTGCTAATTAATTCATTATTTCTTATTATTTCTTTGTATTCATCTGCGTTCTATGGAATGTGTATGAACGATCGTATGCCAGCTCTGGCCTATATCCTCCAGGCACCTCTACAAGCCCAACACCTTTCTGGAAGCTCTCAACACCACGTCGACGTCGGGGAAGGCAAAGTCCTCCAACTCCTTGGCGTATGGGGTTGGGACCTCGCAACCTGTGACTCTCTCGACGGGGGCGTCCAAGTAGTCGAACGCCTCGGACTCCATGATCTGGGCGCAGATCTCGGAGCCAACACCAAAGGCAGGGAATCCGGCCTCGACGGTGACCAAGTGGCCGGTCTTCTTGACGGACTCAATAATGGCAGGCACGTCCAAAGGCTTGATGGATCTCAAGTTGATGACCTCGGCAGCAACGCCGTACTGCTTGTCCAAGAGCTCGGCCGCCTGGAGACAGTGCATGACGTTTCTGGTGTGCGACACCAAGGTGATGTCCGCACCCTCGCGCTCGATCTTGGCCTTACCGAAGGGAATCACGTAGTCAGTGGACAAAGCCTCCTCGGAGACCTCGAAAGACTCACCGTACGACATCTCGTTCTCCAAGAACACCACGGGGTTGGGGTCTCTGACGGCGGCCTTGAAAAGACCTCTGTAGTCCTCAGCGGAGTATGGCGATACCACCTTCAAGCCGGGAATCGAGCCGTACCACGCAGCGTAACACTGCGAGTGCTGCGCACCCACACCGGCAGCGGCACCGTTGGGGCCTCTGAAGGTGATGTTGCAGGGCTGAACACCGCCGGACATGTACAAGGTCTTGGCTGCGGAGTTGATGATGTGGTCGATGGACTGCATGGCGAAGTTAAACGTCATGAACTCGCACACGGGCTTCAAGCCGGCCAACGCAGCGCCCACGGTCAACCCGGTGAATCCCATCTCGGTGATGGGGGTGTCGATGACCCTTCTCTCGCCAAAGCGGTCGAGCAAGCCACGCGACACCTTGTAAGCACCGTTGTACTGAGCCACCTCCTCACCCATAAGGAACACGTCGTCGTCGCGGTCCAACTCCTCGGCAATCGCCGAGTTGAGCGCGTCTCTCACCGTCATGGTCTTAGCGCCGGCGCTGCCACTGGCCATTCTCATCGACGCCGAGGTCTGGGCACGGGCCGCCGCAAGCGACGTCTTGGCGATGCTGGACAATCTGGACATGTTATGTATTTGTTTGTGTGGTTCCAAAAAGAAGTCCAGGGAAAGCTTGTGGTGGAATGAAGGAAATGAAAGGAGGTGAAATGGATGAATTCGAGCCGCAACATGCATGAGCTCTGCGACGGAACGATGAGGACCGCAGGCACGTGAGTGCGCACGGAGGTACACCTCCGAGTGGAGTGAGGGCAAGATTTTTTGGCAAGAGTTTTTTTTTTGGTGCGCGGGGATGGCCATGGTCCGAAGTTTCGGGGGATGATCGCATGCTGCAAAAATGGATGGAAGGGGCGTTCGTGAATGAATGAAGAAATTAAATTGGGGAGAAATAGAGGGGGGATAATGGGGATTTCGCTTTTGTGTTTTAGCATTTGTGTTTCACGAGAGAATGGGAATTTTTTGCGATAGTCAATTTTTCTGTAGCTCTATTGGAATTTCCGGGAGGTATGTTGTCAGCGTGTAGTTCCACGTTATATCAATCATTATCTCAAGTCGGAAGTAGCCTTTTGGGTGACATTAAAATTGGGCAAAGAAATAGGGGTGGGGGTTTAATAAGTTTCCTTTTTGGGATCCCTGTCTGTTTCATTTCTATGCCTGGCTCGAGTTAAAAATTATCAAAAGGACCATTTGGGTGAGATTGAAATGGCCAAAAGAAGTCAGGAAGTGAGGTTCAAACGTGAAACTTCTTTTTGTAACCTCTGTCCGTTTCATTCATTTGAATGGCTCCGGTGAACTTGGGGATTAAACTGAAGAAGTAGCCACTCACAAGACCAGCCCACATCTCGTAGAACTAATCACAAGTACACCAGGAAGGTAATGAGCTTCAAAGATCAGAATTGAATAAGCTGAAGTTTTCTCCTTTAGCATTTTTGAGAGTGAATGACGCTCTTTTTGTCATTGGAAACCTCACACTGACAGTCGCTCAAAATATCATAAAAGGTTTATCGAAAGAACATCGGATGTTTCAGTGAGACCTATCATCCAGGTCCCGGTCTCTAGTTCCTTAAACATCTCGAGAATAAAAAGGATGAGGAAGTATACATTGTACACAATAGAGACCTCTCAAGCACGAAAGATATTCAGAAAAATACAAAACATAAGCACTTGGGGTGTAGAAGTGGATGCGAAATGTCTCCTCATGCTGTTCGCAGCCTCACCTCAAAATGCTGCAAACCCAAGGCGGAAACCATGGGACTACCCAAGCCAGAAATATCTGAGATTGTATCTTATCTTACAAGACACAACTTTACAATTTTTTTTACAAAAATCAAAATCTTCAGATGAAATTAAAAGCTGCATAGATAAGTAACCTGAAGGTGACCAGAACGATATTGGAAAGAGAAAAAGAAGATCACTTTTGAGGTCCCCCTTCTTCTAATGCATCTTTCAGAATCTGGAAAAGATACAGAAAAGATGAACAGATATAGAAAAAATGAGAAAAGATATCAAAAAAAGCTAAAAAGGTACAAACATGATGCGGAATAGATTTGGAAGAGACACAGAAAGGTATAGATAAGATCTGGGATAGCTGCGGAACAGATATGAAGAAGATATAAGATAAAGAAAAGATACATGAAAGATATAAAAAAGATATGAATCTTTTATTTCTCAACACGAAGTTGAGGCCAGGTCGGAATCAAGGAAGATGTTTCGTTGGAGGTGGCCTCGAGCTGGATAAGAGGTTCTATGTATAGTTGTACAGTTTTGGGCTTAGAAGAAAAGAAAGGTAACTTTTGAGCTCACCTTTAACGATGTATCTATCAAAAAGATATACATTTTGTTATAGGGCGACTTTATGCCCACACTGCCTCATGTTGAAGATGTGGAAGATATACACAAGCACGAATGACACATTGAGTTCGAGATACGATTACGAGAGCAATCAAAAAACAAAAAAGAGAAAGGAGAACTAGATGAAATGACATATTCCTCTTTTCAAAGCGGAGAAGTTCCCCTCCTTCCTCTCCATTGTTGGTCTTCCTTAACAGCCCACCTTCGAAAGTGGCTTTTGGCCTTATCGCCCCAATTTCAAAGGGCCGCGCCACTCTTGCCCTCAAATTACGAGGAAAGAAATCACGGTGTTGAATCGAAACAGAGGCAATAAAAAAACACAATTACAAGAAATAATTCGGTAAATATTCACAAGCGCCCACAATTTCTCTTTGGAAAGGTGAAGAAGAGTTCAGAATATCTCTATTACCCCGCTTTTCCTGCCGTTCATCCACCGTTTCTTATCTAACCCGAGAAACGCCGGTCTGGGCCCAACATCTTCGCGAACTTCCCCGGGGCCACCTTCCGTACCCTTTACCCCTCCTCATCGCGTTCCACCTTGGCCCCGTCGTTTATAAGACAACAATCAGTCACGTTTTCATTTAATAAAATCTCAGGAACAACTAAAAGTTCAAATTAGCATACAAATCTCACATATAACCATTGATCAATATGCTGTTTGCAAAAAACCTATTGAAGTTCCGGGCAGCCCGACCCGTGGCCAGAACCATTCTCCATCCATGTATACTCTCTCAGAGTAGATCCAATCATACCTACCGGAAGTTCTCCACCGCCGAAAACGAGTCCACGACTCCTGCAGCGGCAGCGGATGCCACTGCCACTGTTAATGCCGACCAGAGAGACCACCAAATTACCTCGCACTCGGCCACGTGGTTGGACGCGTTGACGGAACGTGCTAAACAGTTGAAAGACGGGAAGAAGTTGGACTCCTACAGCTACATCAACCCCAAAACGACGAAAGTGTCGGAGAGAACCAGAAGTGAGTCGTTCTCGTACCTTCTTCTTCCGTTCAAGGACGATAAGTGGCTCTGTGATGCGTATATCAATGCCTTTGGCAGATTGAGAGTCGGCCAATTGTTCCAGGATTTGGATGCTTTGGCGGGTAGAATCGCATACAAGCACTGCGCCCCTGCCGAGCCCGTGAACGTGACTGCTTCCGTCGACAGAATTCTTATGTTGAAGAAAGTCGACGAGATCCAGAACTACAACTTCGTGTTGGCCGGAGCCGTCTCTTGGACAGGCCGCTCTTCGATGGAAATCACCGTCAAGGGGTATGCGTTTGAGGACCTGGTGGCCACGGAGGTCACCGAGGACGACTTGCCTGCGGACAAGGTGTTTTTGACGGCGAACTTCACGTTTGTCGCGAGAAACCCCTTGACCCACAAGTCGTTTGCCATCAACAGATTGCTTCCTATCAACGAGCAAGAATGGATCGACTACAGACGCGCTGAATCTTACAACGCCAAGAAGAAGTTGGCTGCGAAAAACAGCGCCGTCATCGAGCCCAGCGACGAGGAAACCAGACTCGTGCACGACATGTGGAAGACGTCCCAGCTCATTGGATCCTCGGACCACACCCAGAACCTTAAGTTCATGAAGGACTCCAAGTTCACCTCCACGTTGTTCATGCAGCCCCAGTACAGAAACAGACACTCGTACATGATCTTTGGCGGGTACCTTTTGAGACAGGCGTTCGAGTTGGCGTACTGTGCTGCTGCTGCATTCACGTCGGCAGGCCCCCGATTCGTATCCTTGGACTCCACCACTTTCAAGGCACCCGTTCCCGTTGGTTCCGTGTTATCTATGGAGGCACTGGTGTCGTATACCGAGCACTTGCAGGACACCCAGAGTAAGAGTATGCTGACGTCTCCATTTGACTTGCCTCCCACCAATAAGATCTCCAAGAACCCGGACGCGTTCTTGCTGGAGCCAGGCACCTTGGTGCAGGTCAAGGTGGACACCAAGATCACGAACTTGGACTCCTCCGACACCAAGGAGTCGGGCTGCTTCATCTACTCTTTCTTCGTGCCCGCTAGCTCGAACAAGCAACCGATTGAGTCCGTCATTCCTCAGACTTACTCGGAAATGATGGACTACGTTGAGGGCAGAAGACGTGCGTCCGACACCGCCAACTACATGGACGCCATCTCCAGTTAGAAGGGCGTTTTCAACATCAGTTGCGCTACTTTTTTCTCATATACACTAATTGCATTAATATAAGACACTTTTTGGAGAGACTCTAATGTCGTATTGGATGCCACATAACGCGAGAGGTGAGCAAAATGTCACCAGAACCTACCCACACTGCACAAAATCATTTCTAATTTACTACCCGCAATCAATTGGGTCAGGTGCTTTTATTCTTATACACTAATTGCATTAATATAAGATAATTTCTGTGAGCTCCACATGCCGTATCGCATGTCACATAGCACCAATTTCATAAATACACTGCACAAGATCATAAGTACATCTACACTGCACAAGATCACCTCAAAATCACTACTCTCAATCGATGGCTATTATATTGTTCATTATTTCGACAAATGTCTAAGAGGGTCTAAGGGGTATAAGGGGTATATAGTACAGGTAGGAGGGGTCGTGGAACTCGTAATGGAAGAAGAATCCTGTGATTGTCAAAATGTCCATGAAACAATTCTTCAATCACTGTCGTTGAGGATCTGTGCCTTGTCGGCCGAGTGGTCGACATATTGCTGGCGAGACGAGTCCCGTAGACTGGACTTTCTTGTAAAGTTCACAAGCTTGATTTTGCTCCCTCTCTTCTCGTCTCCTTCGACAGCTTCTCCAAAAGAAACGTCAGATAAAAGAGACGCTTTGGATAAAATAGCCTCGACGTTTTCGCCCACATACGGCTTTCCATTTTGGCTCGAGTTTCCACCTGGTAAAAGGAAGGACTCTGCATCAGGTGAAGGCAAGAGCGTGCCGTTCATACTGAATCTCCACACATCGTCGTTTTCAACTCCCTTCGGAGGCTGTGCCTCTGTGATTTTTTTGCTCTTGTTTTCCTTGTTCTGAACCTCCTCCTTTTGTAGTTCCTCGCCGAAACTAGAGCTTTGTGAAATGGGGCGCAGGCCAATGAACTTGGCCAACAAGTTGTATTCTGAGGATTCCTGCGTGACACACGTATTGTTTGTATCCTCTTCCAGGATATTATTGAGACTGGGTTGTGTTCCATGTGCCTTACTCTTTTTGGGAGATGGAGGTGTCGAGACCATAGTGCCAAGCAAATTGCCATCACTGTCCAATCTCTGGAGATTACCCGAGCTGATGTCCCTCATAGGATCGGCCACCTCTGCGCTTCCCCTCTTTCCGAAGTAAGACAGGCTCGAGTTTCTGTTCGATGTGCTTTCATCCACTAAACGGACCGAGAAAAGACGCTCTGTGTTCACGGTGTTCATCGAGACCTGGGACAGGTGCTTTTCCTGGAGCAACGCCTTCTTCATGGCGCCTGAATCGCTCGCGTCACGTGCCCGCCACGACATCCTGGGTTTATCTGCGGGATCGGCGATCTCGCCTGAGTCCACGTGTGTAAGGCTCGACAGTGTCAGGGGCTTATCGTTATCTAGTTTGAGAGCGTTGAGAGCACTCATTTGGACCGCGGTTTCGTTGCTGTCGTCGTTGGGATTGCCTCTGACTCCTGCAGCCAACACTCTAGGGTCCTTCTCCGAGTATTCCTGGTTTTCGTCGTCGTTGTTCTTTCTTCTCTTGCAGCAGCAGAAGAGGATGACAAGGAGCAACAAGAGCAATGCGAGCAAGGGAAGTCCAATGGCTAAGCCGAGAACAAGCTTCTTGTGCGAATCGCTCGATTTGTTTTGGTTTCCTGGAAGTGCAGTGTTGGACGCCAGAGATGTAGGAGAGGTGGTTGTGGTGGCAGAAGTTCCAGAAGTGGAAGAGGAGGAAGCAGACGTAGAGGAAGTAGCCGACCTTGTAGACGAAGAGGAAGAAGAAGACATAGTGCTTTCGTCGAAATCCACACCCAAAACTCTGAATCTTTTCAGGTCAGACCCAAAATTTGAGCTGGCATCCACTGTGACCTCCACCAGGTCTAAATTGGAAGGCGTGTTTCCGTTGATGGTCAAGTTCTGGCTATGGAACTCGAGCCACGACGCGTTGTCGCCGAATGCAACGTCGATCGTCGTATCGTTGAATTCAGTGAAGTATGACCGCATCAACTGATACAGAAAAAACTCGCCCCTAGTGGCATTCACATTGGGCAAACTGTCAACAGTGAAAACAGAGTCCATAGAGTCGAACGAGTAAGGCAACGAGACCTGGTCGCCAAAAACGTCACGCACAAGGAAGGTAAAATTCTGGAACAGCGACGCATTGGGGAATGTTCCAGTCAAAGTGTAAGACGCGTCGTCAAACAGCACGTAGTCCGGCATGTTCTGCGGGGTCACGGACGAAATGTTCTCGCTTTTGAGCGGCGCATCGTCAAGGAAAACGGATGTCAAAACTGGAACTGTGTATGTGAATTTTGACCCGTACGTTCCGTTGATTTTGATCGACTCGTTTAGCGACGTGCTCAACTGATGGGCACCCACCACGAGCTTGAAGATTCCTTCAGCACCTGCGTGGCCATAGTAATCAGACGCAATGAAAGTGAAAGTATAGTCAAAAGAGGGCGCAATCTCAGAAACAACATATGGGACCTGGCCCGAAAAGGTAAGCGAGTCGGAATCGAAGTTCACCCAGTTGGGGAGCGCCGTGCGGTCGTCAGAACGGCCGTAATAGGCAATAATGGGTCTTTCAGCGTTCTCGTTGGATTTGAAGACCGACTTGGAAAACTGGATCGAGAAGTCTTCGCCTTGTTTCACCACTAAGCCGTCCACACCGTTGGTGTTTCCGTACTGGGCAATTTCAGTGAACATGACGTCATAGTTGGAAAGAGACAACCCGGTGCTGTTCAGCACAAGCATTGCGTAGGACTCGGTGATTTCCGAGTCGTCTTTTACATCTTTCCCACTCAAGGAGATCTGGAAAGTTCCCACGTCGTCTGATGAAGGCACGCCCAAAAACGTGCGGGACTCCTCGTCAAACAGTAGCCAGGCGGGAAGGTCCGACGCAGAGTACGTGATGGTTCCATTAGCGTCGGACTTGTAGGTCGTGTCGGCCAAAGTGAACCGGTAGTTTTCGTCCACCCGAGCGACGTTTGGAAGTTGTTCGCTCATGGGCCAGCCGACATAGATAGCGGTGGCATACGCGACAAAGAAGACAGAAAAGGCAAGAGAGAATCGCATCTTGTGTTTCGTTTCAGGGATATCAGGGGGTATCAGGGGGTATCAGCGGGTAAAGCCAAAGTATATATTCGTTTTTAAGGAGAGTGATTGAGTCGAAAAGAATGTTTTGAAGATACGGCACTTCGAAAGATTTCAGTGCTTTCAGTGATTAGATTCTTCGATAAGAAACGATTGGAATGCCGTAGACTCCTTAGTAGGTCTAGGCGTGAAGAATAAGGGAATGTAGTTGAAAGGTCGGCGCCTAACGGAAACACAAAGATGAGCGAAGAGAAAGAGTACAAAGAGTGACGTGACGAGCGAAAAGAGAAAGTGTGAAATTAGAGTAGCATATAGCACACAGGCCCGGGCGGCTTAAGTCTCCTAACCCCAAAGGAGTGATTGAAGACGCATGAGGCGCCAAAATTCAAGACAAAAGCGTGTTTCTCAAACCGAGAGACGTGTCGGTGAGCGCGTGCTGCTTGTATGCAGGTCATATTATGGAAACGCGGTTTTACCTGACCATCGCGGACGGCTTATGGCTTAGAGATGATAGGAAGGAGAGGTATAAGAGTGGGAGCTAAATATGAAGTGGGATACGAAGTTTTGGTTTTTGTTAAAAAGGAATCTGCTTTTTCAAGTATTGCGCAAAGGAACGAACTCTTTTCTATCCTGATTTCAGAGCGTCATAAAGAAATTCCTCGCCGTGTGTTTCTAGCTGATCTTCAGGCCTGGACCAAAGTAGTGCCATTGTCTCGCACTAGATTCGTGAGGCTGCGTCCGAATCGCGTCTCGAGTTGTATTCCTGTCCCTTCCTACTATGCTCACGGGATACTACTCTGGAATGTAAAAAAAAAGAGAGAAGAATAGTAAATTGTTGTTTCAAAGAAATTCTCGGGTATAGACACTCTATATTGCACTCTTTTTTGAAACAAGGGATCCGCCTAGATGTGACATTCGCCTTTTTGCCCGAGCCTTGTTTGCTTCAAGCCTGCATTCTCACCGGCCTTAAAACGCGTCTATTCTCGTGCCTATTTTTTTTTCTGTTTTTTTTTACCCTTTTTTTTCTCTATTTTACACGCGCTTCCCCCCTGCCACTCTTTAGGTCTATACAGGCGAGCCCCAAATCAGGAACATCTTGGCTGTTCTTGGCACTTAATTATCCCGATCGGGTAAAACCCTTCAACTCCTTTGTGAAGTAGCAATCTCAAAATCGGGCGATGAGATGAGGGCCGAGGACGCGTCTTCGGGGAGGGAAGGGCATATTTTTTTCTGCAATATTCCAGGCATCTTTTTCTTTAATTGTCCCTATTTGTTTGAGACATGTTAGAGAAGACGGGTGTATCGGAATGGGGCTTGGCTAGAGTGGCCTTTATTTGATTTCGGGTACTCAAATCGAGGCTTGAAGGAATGCATTTTGATTCGGAATGTCCGGGGGACTGCATATCCATACACCCAACTTGGCATATCGTACTTACCTTGTGTTTATTTTATTACTGCTTGATAGCATTCGCAAGCATGCATGATGTTTCTCTTCACTCAATCCAGGACATTTTTCCCTCCAGAGCCACCGTCAATTATTGTGTGATTTGACATGCCACCTCTCTACCCTTAAATCTTCTTGTCACAACACTGAGTTATCGGCTTTACCGAGCCCAGACCCCATGAAGGCTATGTACATTCATGAAACATCATGATTGGCGCAATCAACTGTCCTTGGATGTGCCCTTTGACCCACGGGAATGTGCAAAAATACCCGATCTTGCTTCAGATTTGAATTCTTATTGAACAAGGAGAAGTGAACATTTTGACACCCTCATTATCACTAGTGATCAATCATTTTTTCACCTCCAAGGTCAAAGATCACAATTTGAAACATTTTCTTCTGTCATTCAAACGATACCACTGAAATTTTCTCTCTCAAGACAGCAAATCACCTCTGTTTTTAATGTCACAGAAGAATGCTCAGCCATTCTAACCTCGTCCATACCACCTCGTCTATCTATAAGTAATGTGTCACATTCTGCATCTAGAACCTATTAATAATGACTTGTGAGAATGAGGAATGCACCATATCCAGACCGGGAACCACTGGCTGTGATATAACTTCAAAGAAGATAGTCAAAATCATGATTCATCTGATCAGAGTCTTCGCTTTCCAAGCATTCCAGCCGATCCATATCTGAATGTCATATAAAGTACTGAGATCACTCTACATATACGACTCAAATCATAAACTGTCTTCTACTACTGTATTAACATGGCAAAACTAAGCCTTCACTTTTTTGCCCTTCACCTCCTTTTTCACTTCTTCTTTCACGCCCTCCTTCTCCACACCCCCTATACTATTTACATATCCGGGCACGTAATACACGGCGAAAACAGCAATATACCCAAAAACAAGCCCCACGAGTTTCTCCGCAAGCGAGTGGAAGTACATGTTTGTTACAAGCAACATGAACCACCATAAGCCGAGCAAAAACAATACTGGAAGATGAGGCACACTCTCCACTAGGCGCCTCACGCGTACCGAGAGCGGAAGATCTCTGTCGTTCTTGAAACTGCATAATTTCGCAAAAAGATCATTCCATCCAGGCCAAAAGACCAGGATTTCATGGAACATGTAGAGCGAGGCATGTACGAGGAGGAATACGTGGCCCAGCGGGTCGTGTCCGCCTTCCCATTTTCCTTTGAGTTTTCTGCAGAAATATGAGGACACAGAAACAGACTCGTAACTGTCCCCCACCAATTGGTATTTCTTGCTCATGGCCGCCGTGAATAAGCGAGAGGCTGGCAAGTTTGCGGTCGGAATCAGCGCACATTTGCCGCCCGTGTACACAAACACTTTATCCATGATCGGGAGCCCGAAACACCACTGGGTGAAGAAGATCCACCAGATCGTAGCAATGGACCATCTGAAAAACGCACCCGTGGCCAATTTCGCCCGGTCTTTTTGTGGCAGTTTTGAAAGCTGGAGCACGTAGAATACAAGGACCGCAGCAGTCGTCCAGCCCCAGCCTTTCTTGACAAACCACTGGTTGAAAATGTTGCCCTTATTGTTGTAATAATTGTATACCTCCTCCTTCTGCGAAAACACATGGAGAAGCTTCCCCGCAATGAAATTGGCCATGAACGAGACGTCAAAGAGCAATCTAGAGGGCGTAATTCTGTACTTTTGTAGCGGCCTCGCGAGCCGCCAGAGTTTGTCTGCGTGCTCCTGATACACGGTTTTGGGGGGCATTATATGAAGAAATAAGTATTTAATAGAAATGAGAAATATTGGAGATCGCAATTGCCATCTGTTCTAAGGCTGAAAGCAACTGGAGCGTGCGCGCCACCCAGAAAAGGGCCGGGGCCTAGGTGATAGATTGTTTTTTTCAAGATTTTAATACATAGGAAGGGGAAAGTATATAGAATATGTCAATTTTGAAAGAATTTGTAGTAATTTCAGACACTCTGTTTTTCCAAGGAAGATACTCACACTATAAATATACGGCATCTACCTACTTGTTTAGGGACTTGAAGAATGAACCAAAGAGCACACTGAACATGCGCGGGCCTAATGGTGGCCCTGTTTTGGCCCTATTTTTGGGCATATGCCCCATTTTGGGCATAATATAGACCCCATTTTTGGGCTTAGAATGGGCCCTTATTCCGGCCCTACTTCGAGTTCCGATTAGGGTAAACAGCTCTTTATTATATGCGCCTTCCTCTCGAGCGGATATCTGCATCCTCCCTGAAGTTCTTCTTCTTAAAAAAGAATTAGTTGTCTAACAAGACACTTCAAGGGTCCGGATGTAATAGTGTGACCTCAAGTGTAATCTTAGCACACGAACGCGGCTCCGTTCGGTCCAATTTTTCACAAATTAACGGTTTCTTTTTATGTTTCAGGGCCTGGCGAGATCAGGAGTCACCTATTAAATCTGTATTCGACATGCTTCTGTCCGACCTGAATCAATTCATAGACACTATTCTCAGTCTTGTCCCATCACAACATCTCCATTCTCCACCTTGTTCTCCACCTTACTCTCCTTGTTTTCTTCTCCGTGTCCTCCATTACTCAACTCCCCGTTTACCTTTCCCTCCTCGCCATTCGCCTTAGTTTCTCCCTCTGGCGTCTCATCCTGCCTCTGCCACTTGTGCACCATATCGTTCATCAAAGTGTTCATGAGCTCGGGATTCACAATATCCTTCCTGAAACTCTCCTTCTGTAGAAGCGTGAGAACGTGAAGGCAGTTCGGGTAAACGAGATACTTGGCGTACTTGGCGTCTCGCCAGTAGTCCAAATAGTCGAGGTATGCGAGGAACGCCGGGTCGGAAAAGTATCCGTTTTGTGCTAGATAGTTGACGTATTGAATGTTGGCGAGCGACTGCACGAACTCGAGCTCGACTTCCCAGCGGGTCGGGAGTTCGTCCATGGACATAGTTGTGGTTTTATATAGATTTCCAGTTGAAATGGAGGTGTGGAAAGTGTGATAAGTAGATGTTAGATACGTGACGCCTCTTTATCAGATAAACCAGATCAATGTCGAGGAAATCAATATCGAAGCTCGGAAAAGCGATTCACCCCGGAAATCGGATCTGTCAAGAGAATCCCTGATCTGTTGGTTGATTATAACAGAATGATGAAAAATGAGGCTGGAGACTTGGGGCCAGTTTGGGCATAGGCGCGGACATCCACTGGTCCTAAAACAAAAGAGAGAAATAAAAAGAGAGATATTTAGTACACCAGAGAAAAGGAGAAGATGTCATAATTTTTTGAAGTTTGGCTGCTTTATGGATTCCTTATAGCTCAATCCACATGCTACTTATCTGTTTTTATCTCCTTGTCTTATAAATACAAAATGACATACTCCTTTATTCTACAAGTTCATTTCTCTAGGGCCTGCCTAGGGCCATATTATGAAACGCGCTTCCTAAGATCTGGACCCAGGATATGTAAACAAACATTAGGCACAATACACCTTTTCCCTTGAAAGTCATTTATAGTGGCCAAGACAATCTGTAAAATCCCATACTTCTTCTTTGAACCTAAATATTTGCTGGCTTTCGGGTTCTGGAAAAGAAAACAAAAATACTAGATTGTATGGGACAGTTATCACAATATATATATATTGATCTACTTCTGTCTCTCAAGCCACGAACTTCGATCAATATTTACAGATTAACTCAATAAATCCACGAGAGTTATTACCTTCATTGATTAGGCTCTCGCTTTTCTATCCTCACACACATCACCACAATGTCCCGAGACCTTGCTCTAGAACAGGAACTAGCACAACTAACCGCCCTCAATGCCAGCGTCGACATGCTTCTTTCCGCGGTAGAAAAGGTCAAAACCGACGTGACGGCATCCAAGAGGGCCACCGACAACACCTCGGGGCTTTTGGAGGACTGGACGATGATTTTGAACCAGACGCAGTTTGTCACTCGAGCGCTCAAAGATCCACAATGGGACACGAAATCAGGGGCTCAAAGAGAGAGGGAAAGTGACGCGGCGATGGCGGAAAGAGCGCAGTTGGAGGCGGAGTTGGCGTCTGTGGATGCCGAGAACGAGAGCTTGGCAAAAAGCCTACAAACTAATGCCAGAGAGGAGATTGGGAGAACGCCGAAGAGGACGAGGAGATAGAATATCACCCGGGTAAACCACGAGTACACATGATTATCATCGCTCTCAAATGTAGTTCCGAGAGTCGCAAAGCTTCAAATTCCTTCGATAGGGATATATGATTTCATCACTTGCGCTAGTGGGGGCATATTCACATGAAGTGGTACCGATCTCTGCTGAACAACGGCTCCTTAACCAAACGTTTACGATCAGAAAAAGCCAAGTATATGCTTGAAGAGTCGTGTGTTGGCTGTGTGAGAACTGAGGAGAATTATGTGGATTTCAGTCCCAACAAATTAACTCAAAGAACTCCTATGATTTGGCAATGCTGGGTATTTGCATAAATATCTCTATCAATAGTTCTCGTGGTTTTTCCATGCTGAACAGAACACGCTGCTTCTTGAATCCGAAGCCTTTTTTGTGTTCAAGATTCATGTCATGCTTCAAACGCATATCTAAGCTGTCCAGGGCTTATACATGGCTCAGAGTTTGTGGATGAGGCTATGCTTACAAGTAATGTTGCTGGAAATCACATGGGCTTTAGAATCTGATTCCCAGTGTCGAAAGCCTCAAGCAAGAATCAAGGTGTTGGTTGACAAGAGAAAGCACGATCTCCGTATTAAGCAGGACCTCCATCTGAAGCAGGATCTCCATATTGAGCCTGAGTGTTGGCTTCTTGGCTCAGAGGTCTTGTTCCGCCCGCCAGAGCTTCCCATATGCTGCCATTTCTTGCACCAGAAAGTTACTTCCCCTAACTGTTGTTGGATGGTGTTCCCCTTTAAAACGCTCCTCTTTCTTTCATTCTCTCCATTCATCCAACTCTCTATTTCTTCTACACTCGCTTTTCTTTTTATCGTTTATTCTCGACTGTATAACAAATCAATCGCTACAATCTTCGCTATTCTTCTGGATTCTCACAAGACCCTTACTTCAACACACTGGTGAGCAAGTCTCCCGAGTCCACCGAGTCCCCGTCCTTCACCAAGATCTCCCCCACCTTTCCGCTCACTGGCGAACTGATAATCATCTCCATCTTCATCGCACTCAAAACGGCAATGGGGTCTCCCTTCTTGACCTCCTGGTCCTTCTTGACACGCGTCTCAATGATGACACCGGCCATGGGTGCACCCACATCGTTTGGCTGTTTCGCCTTAGGACGCGAAATCGTCTCGACGGAAACCTTCTTGTCGTCGACCGTGACGGATCTCATTTCTCCGTTCAACTCAAAGAACACCTCGCGTGTGCCGGTGGCCTTGGAGATCTCGCCCACGGCCAACAACTTGATGATCAAGGTCTTACCCTGCTCGATCTCCACGACCATCTCCTCGCCAATGTCCAACGACTTGAGGAAGTAGCGTGTGGGGAGCACGGAAAGGTCCGAGTACTTCTCCACCACGTCTCTGAACTGCTCGTACACCTTGGGGTACATGACGTAGGACGCGATGTCGGTCTCGGAGATTCTGTCGCCGTACCGCGAGGTCAACTCCTCTCTGACCTGCGCAAAGTCGACCGGCTTCAAACACAAGCCCGGTCTTTTGTCCAACTTCACGCGCTTGTTTCCGAGCATGTTGGTCCGCAAAGGCTCGGGGAAGCCGCCGTACGGCGTGCCCATCAAGCCCTCCATGAAGTCGAGCACGGAGTCGGGGAAGTCCAACTCGGGCGCCAACTTCAACACGTCCTGCTCAGACAAGTTGTTGGACACCATGAACTGCGCCAAGTCGCCCACCACCTTGGACGTGGGCGTGACCTTGACCACGTCGCCCAAGAGCCGGTTGGCCACCTTGTACTTGTCCTTTGTGGCCAACCACTTCTCGCCCAAGCCGAGCTGCTGGGCCTGGAAAAGAAGGTTGGTCAACTGGCCACCCGGAATCTCGTGCTGGTACACCTCCGGGTCCGGGCCCTTGAGATCGGCCTCGAAGCACGAGTACAACAACCGCATCTGCGCCCAGTAGTTGTCCAACTCGCGCACCAAGTCCTCGTTCAAGCCGTGCTTGACGTCGCCCTCGAACGACGCTATTAAGGCACTGATGGACGGCTGGGACGTCATGCCCGACATCGCATTGGACGCCGCGTCCACCACATCTGCACCTGCCTTGGCGGCAGCGTCCATGCTGGCCACACCGGTTCCTGCAGAGTCGTGCGTGTGCACGTGGATGGGCAAGTCGGGGTACTTTTCCCTAATGGCACCCACCAAAGTAGCAGCGGCCTTGGGCTTCAACGTGCCGGCCATGTCCTTGATGCCCAAGAAGTGCGTGCCCATCTCCACGATGCGGTCCACCACAGACAAGTAGTACAGCAAGTTGTACTTCTTCCCGGGCTGCAACATGTCGCCAGAATAGCACACGGTGGCCTCAATAACACCGCCGGCCTTGCGCACGGCGTCCACGCCGACCTTCAACTGGTCCAAGTCGTTGAGCGCGTCGAACACGCGGAAAATGTCCACGCCGTTGTCCTTGGCCTGCTTCACAAACTGGTCGATCGCGTTGTCGGGAAGAGACGAGTACGCCACGCCGTTGGCGCCTCTCAACAACATCTGGAACGGGATGTTGGGCACGAGTTCCCTCAATTTTCTCAACCGCACCCAGGGGTCCTCGTAGAGGAACCGCATGCTGACGTCGAACGTGGCGCCGCCCCAACATTCAAGCGCAAACGCACCGTTCAACGCGTGTGCGGTCGTAGGCGCAATGTTCAACAAATCAATGGTTCTCACACGCGTGGCCAACAACGACTGGTGCGCGTCTCTCCAGGTAGTGTCTGTGATCAAGGTGCCGTCGAAGGCTCTGACGCGTCTGGCGAACTCCTCGGGGCCGACTTCCAAGAGCACCTGTCTCCATCCTCTAGGCTTCACTGGCGAGTCGATATCGATGGCCTCGCCGGTCTTGGGGTCGTGGAGAACGGGGATGAGCGCGTCGGTGGAAAGTTTCGGAAGGCCCACTTGGCCTGCGATGGAGGACCCGTTGACTGCCAAGTCGCCAAGGTACGCCAACAACTTGGTGGCTCTGTTCTGGGAACCCATCATCTGGAACAACGAAGGGGTGTCGTCAATGAACGTCGTCCAGCAGTCGCCCTTGATGAACGTCTCGTTGGTGAGCATCGCCAACAAGAACGGGATGTTGGTCTTGACGCCTCGGATGCGGAACTCGATGAGCGCACGCAACATCTTTCTGCGCGCGATCTCGTACGTCGAGCCCAGACACGAACACTTCACCAACATCGAGTCGTAGTGGGGCGAGATCACCGACCCCGCAAACCCGTTGCCTCCGTCCAATCTGACACCGTTTCCGCCTGCAGACCTGTACACCTCGATCTTTCCAGTATCTGGCTGGAAGTTCTTAGCAGGATCTTCCGTGGTGATCCGGCACTGGATGGCAAAGCCACGCGTGGTGATCTTATCCTGAAGTAATCCCAATTGCTGCAACGAGGCGCCCGCGGCTATCTGGATCTGCGCTGCCACAATGTCCACCCCGGTGATTTCCTCGGTGATGGTGTGCTCGACCTGGATCCGCGGGTTGATTTCAATGAAGTAGTGTCTGTTCTGCGTGTCGACCAAGAACTCGGCGGTACCGGCGTTTCTGTAGTTGGCCGAACGCGCCAACTTCACCGCGTCGGTCAAGATCGCGTCTCTGACTGACTTGGGCAAGTTCTTCGCGGGCGCAATCTCCACGACCTTCTGGTGTCTTCTCTGCACAGAACAGTCCCGCTCGAAAAGGTGGATCACGTTGCCATAGCCGTCCGCAAGCAACTGCACCTCGATGTGCTTGGGCTTGTCCAAGAACCGCTCGATGAAACACGTGCCGTTGCCAAAAGCAGTTAATGCTTCGGATCTCGCTCTGGTGAACGCGTCCTCAATGGAGTCGCCCTCTCTGACGACTCGCATTCCTCTGCCGCCACCGCCAAACGCAGCCTTGATGATCACGGGGTATCCGTACTTCTCCACAAACTCCTTGGCCTCCTCGGTCGAGTCGATTGGGCCGGGCGTTCCGGGAACAACCGGCACGTCGTTTTGAATGGCCAACGTTCTCGCAGAAACCTTGTCTCCAACAGCGTCAATGGTCTCGTGAGAGGGGCCGATCCACGCGATGCCGGCCTCTTCGACCTTGCGCGCAAACGTCGAGTTTTCAGACAAAAAGCCGTACCCTGGGTGGATCATGTTGACGTTGTGTTTCTTGGCAATGTTGATGATCTCGTCGATCTGCAAGTACGCCTGCACGGGCGAGTACTGGCCCTTCTTTCCAATCACGTACGACTCGTCTGCCTTCAATCTGTGCATGGACAATCTGTCCTCGTGCGCGTAGATGGCGACGGTCTGCATGGATAATTCGTGGGCGGTTCTGAAGATTCTGATGGGGATCTCGCCTCGGTTGGCCACGAGAATCTTGTTCATGGGCCCGAGAACCGTGGACTCGCGTCTCATGCGGTTGAGCTTGTTCTGCTCGCCGTGGGGTGCGAGCGAGGCCATGGTCTTCTGCTTTTTCTCAGCTTTCGATTGGTGTGAAAAAGTTGAAATTCGGTGGAAAACTCGCAGAGATACTCGTGGAAATATCTGAGTTTATATTGCGACTGCGATATATGACTCGTCGATAAGCGGCCGCACTGCAGGTATGCGTTTGTGAGTTTCGGTTTGCCTTGCTGGTTTCGGGTTCTGAATATGCCACAATCAATTGCAACAACAAGCTTATCAGAACAAGGGCTTTGATAAATAATGAAAGATGTAAGAAGAAAAGAGAAAAGACAGAAGGGAAACTCGGGGAAGTGGCGGGGATTTGCTGACAGTTATATACTCCGTACGCCGGATCAGCTTGCCCACCAGGTCCTAACCCGGGGTCCGACTTATATCTCGCGGGAGTGCATATAGGCCACGTGGAGGTTAAAGTCCGACAAGCCTACTCCGAGAAGTCAGGAAGAAAAGAGGCACACACTTCAAATATCAAATTGTTTTTTTTTGGGATTGACTCATTTGCTTTCAATCTAGAGTCTCTAGGTCTTTACTAACTATTATTTTTGGGCTTGTGGTGGTTTTTCAGTACCCTTAATTAGTATATTTAGATATGAGACGGCCAGTCCAAGAGAACGCGCACTCGCTGACGTCGACTGAATCTCTACACTCCGCCACTTCCGGGGATATTCAAAATGGCAAACAACAAAAGGGTAAGAATTGTTTTGAACGCATGAGTGAGTTCGCAAGGTGACTCTTGACACGCAATTCATGATTAATATTTCCAATTCTTTCAAGTTTACAATATATTCCACTAAAGTTTGCTCTCTCTAGAACTGCATCACCAGTTGTGAGAGCACCCTGCCGATCGCTCGGAGTTCACGCCGCCCGAACTCCGGTGCCATTCTGCAGGACGTGATTCATGTGGGTGTGCATATAAGTCAAATTCTTATATATGATTGGCCAAAGATATCTCGCGTGGGCTTTGCGGTTGACGAATCATCCTCATTGCATCTGCCAAGCTCCACTTCCACCTCGGCCTTCTCGGAGATTATTGTGCGGCCAATTGGCGATGAAAATAAATGCATTAAAATCTGGCATCTTTGTTTTTGCTACTAAAGACAAAAAAAAAAAAAGAATGAAAGAATCCCTGAAATGCTGTTATTGTTTCTGTTGGTTGCATTCTAAGATGGCAGGGGTGTTACTAGTCTGAGATAGATCAATGCACTGTGTTCTAACTCCTTACTTCGTTCCAGTTGATAAAGCTTGATTGTTTGAGAAGAGCTTTTCAGTTGACATCGAAATGAATTCTGAAGATTTTTACTATGGCCTTTTGGCTGATTTCTTCTAGAGAAGCATCGTGAGCAAGAGGACTACGTTTCTTTCCCTGATCCTGATTTGAAAGAAAAAAAGGCAATTATCTGGATACTCGTTTCATCATTTCCAGCTTTAAAGGATTGTGTGGTGGCTGTCAATGGTTGTGGAAAGAGGGGTAATTCAACGATTTTTAGCACTCGCAACAATTGAGAATAGCAAGTAAAGCCCCGTGAGTCAGAGGGCTATTGATATTCGGCGAGCACGGGCCGTTGGATGTGCCGAAACCGCGAAGCTTCGATCCGCGCAACGTGACAAACGCTTGGCTGAAGTGCGGCCTGATTCTGGAATGGGAGGACAAAAAAGCAAGAGAACTAATGAATTGTGACGGAAACTGAAGGTGATCTTAGTAATTCATCACGATATTCTCATTAATTTTTGCGAAGCGCGTTGCCCAAAATGTCTCTTCAATTGCCTTTCAAACTCTCAGTGCGACCACAGACCAATAACACGAGTACAATCCGAGGTTTCAATCCCACTTCTTTACGACTTGCTGCTCTAAAATATGCGAAAGTGAGCAGAAAAGGTTCAAGACATAACTAAAAAACTACATCTTTTGGATAACTGCAAATATTGAGACATCTGCAATTAAACCTCTGTGTCTATCTTCAGAGAGTTCGAGAGTGTGTTAGCGCATTTGGGCCGCGGGCGTGGCGCGTTAGTCAGCACGTGGAAGGAGGAGAAAACGGTGGCTCAAAGCGAGCAATTGAATGAGGCACTGAGCAAAAAAAATGCAGGGCCCGTATCAACTTCTCACAAATAACGGTCCCCTTCTTCAAAATCCCCATGAGATTCTCAGCTTTGTCTGTTTTCAATTGAAATTCATTAAACTTCATTTCTATTCCGTGCTCCATCCTTTTGTGTGCTTTTTTCTGGGGGAAAAACAGAATATGTTCTTGTTTGCGGCATCGGCCCACCCATTTTCCGTGGCCCGATTTTTCGGCAAACGCGCCTAAAGTGGCGTTACTCTGGGATTCGGGCAGCGACGTGCGCGGGGAAGATTAGAAATTCTAGTGCGAAGAATACGCACGGAGGGCCGATATAAAGCGGGAAGGGTCCGCACTTGGCTTCACGATTTTTCAAGAAGTCAAACCATATCTTTTACACTAAACTCTCAAAATGTCAATGACCAGAAACCTTTCCACCACTGCGATTAACACATTCAAGAAGGAGTCCGTGGCCCAGTTCAACAACTTGGTCAAGCCTAACGCTGTGGCTAAGAAGTGGCAGCCCACCACGGGCAACTCGTTCCGGTCTTTCGCCGAGTACAGATTGCGTGCGGTGAACCAGTCTCCTTTGAAGTTGAGAAGCATTTCCAAGAAGGCTTAGACGTGTTTCCATGGGTCTTTTTTCTTGGGGATGCACGTGCATCTTGATATCTTTGATACCCTTTGATATCTAGCAGGCTAGATCTTACGGATGGTGCGAGCTACATATCGTATTGGCGAGCTCTATTGAGTAGAGCCGGGGCCAAGGGGCAGAATGTTTACCGCAAAATGTTTGTATTATAGTCTAATTTCAGTTCTTTTTTTGAAAATGTATCCCAAAATTTCGTACGGTCTTTTTGCGTCTTGCGTTTTGCAATTGGAATTTTTCAGTGCGGTAGTTGAAGTCCGCGCGTCTTATCGCAACTCCACACAGGAAGCTTCGGACCGCGCACTTTAGCGCGTGCAGGAACCCCTCCTCACGTGATCTCGAGAATCTTTCTTGTTGCCGCACACGTGACATCGCGCGTCTATGGCCCCGTGCATCACGTGCAATGGCACAATATCTTCCCTCCTCAGCACTTTCTTTCTAACTGCAATCTGAGAGCACGCGATCACCGCACTATCTGCCTATTAAGATTATTGCGGCAGACTCCACAGTTAGCATGGAGATATAACATTTTCGAACTAGGTGAATGTGACGGGAAAAATAAAAAACGTGTCTCGAATCGCCTTCTACTTTTCCGCTTCTTTTTGTGACCTGTCATCTTCGATTTCTTGGCACACTATAGATCCTGCTTTATCTTAATAATCAGCTTGTTATCTGGCCTCAGCCTCATCTATTGTTTTTTAGCAGCAAACATATACCAGAGGTTGTGCAATTTGAATCACAATCTGGCACAAACCTTACGAAGATTGACTCGAAACCATTTTACTAAGATATAACTGGAGAAGATTATAAAGACTTACATACCTTTCTTCATTCTTCTGGAACGACTGCTGCCTTCGAAAGTACCGATATATTTTAAGATACTCGAAAGATACCCGTAAGATGCAAGAAACGTCAGCGGCACTTCTCGACCAGTTGGTCTATTTTGACGACTTCATGCTTAATCTGGACACACCCAATCTCGACTTGGACGGGCAGCTCTCGTTGGATTTGGCTGCCTTTGCAGATGAGTCGTTTATTTTTGCAAACGAGGACAAGCCTGACCCTGGAGACATGAGCGATATTGAGGGAGAGACTCACACAAATGAAGGTGAAAATCAGTATCAAAACCAGAGTCAGAGTCATAATGGAAACCAGAATGAAAACCGGGTCGAATCTGCCCTGAGAAATCTCAACGGTTTGGGTCCCCACGAGCCGCTGGATGGCTCGAGTGGATTTAGAGAGGGAAATTCTGCAAATCACAACTCCAATGATAGTTATCCCCTAGATGTCCAAGAAGCGCCTTCTTCTTCGATGGCTTTCACTCATTTTGAAACTCACGAAGCAGGAGATAGGAATGGCGGAAATCTCGAAGGAAATACTGGGAACTCCGAGGGGAACCAGCTTCAATCTCTTCTCAACAGCAAAATCGAGACCACGAAACGCACAAGATTTCAGAATCACGTGGGTCATTCGAATTTTACTACAAGGAATAACGTCCAGTTTGCGCAGCAACAAAGTCAGCAAGAAAACCAGCATGTTCAGCGTTTTCAGGTTCTTCCGAATGCTGGGCAAAACTCCCAGAATTCTCTGTCAGATCTTCAAACTATTCAAAACGTTCGAAACGCTCATGATAGTGAAACCCCCGATCATATTGGAAGCGGCCACAATTCACATGCAGATCTCGTTCTCGCTTCAAATCAGGAGCAAAGCAAAGCAGAACACAAGATCCCGGACCTTACGAATATACCGAAATATCCCGTTCCCCCAGGGGCCGAAAGTTCGTTGAAAAAGGCAGGCCTTTCACAGAACCAGATTGATTTACTATCTGCTCTTATAGCTCAGCACCAGACCTCGATGAAAGCTGGCCCTGGAAACGGAATCGTGAGTGGAAATGGAGCACAACATTCGGGAAGTTTCACATCACGTGACTCGGTGGTGCCTGCTCTAGTGAGCCAGAAGCCAACCTCCCACAATAACTCTCGAGATTCCGGCCACTTGGGTGAATCTTCTCATTATAATGGCGTAAATTGTGGAGTGAACATGGGCCTCATCGACCAGCGGGCACGTGCCTCCTCCATCATAGAATCTCCTGCTTCTAACTACAGTTCAGAAAATAGCGGGAGCATACTATCCACGATTTATCCGTCATCCAACGAGCATACAGGTATTTCCAATTCTCACGATAACGACCCCAATGTTGAGCCCAATAATCTGGGAACTTCAGGAACGAAAGTCGATGGAAGCAAGAGAAGGCGCAATACGGCCGCCAGTGCCAGATTCCGCATAAAGAAAAGACTTAAGGAGAAAGAAATGGAAAATAAGATTCTGCAGTTGGGCGACATGATCCAGAAGTTCGAGATGCGTATTGATGAGTTGGAGATGGAAAATCGGTTCTTGAAGAATCTTGTGATCGAAAAGGGGAATCGCGAACTGGACGAAGAGGTGAGGCTATTGAAAGATAAGGCAGGGTATGTGGAGTATAACGATACGGAGCCCGGAACGAGACCATAAGGATGATTGATGCTGGTTTGTTTTCCTTTTCTGTCTCATGTATTATCTCTGCCCAGATTCATGAGAGTTTGTGGAAGTTGAATTGGTGGGGGTGACTACACATTATTATGGCGAATGGTGCAGGGCACTTTCGCTAGCTAAATATATGCCAATGTTCCTTTTCTAAACAAATTCGAAAAAGTATAAAATAAATAAGGGTTTCAGTTCAATTTATGGCTTTGTTTCAAAAATAGATTCTTATTTCGAAAGCTACATTTAATACACGTACTGTAGTGTCATCAATCATAATAGTATTATTACATAATTGGGTCATAAGGTTTGGTCTATAAAATTCCGGGCGTGTACACGTGATATATCAACAGGAAGAAAAAGAAAGAAAGTCAAAGGATAAAACATTAAGTTTCAAGTGCCAAAGTGGCAGCCTGAGTTCAGAAAGAAAAGTTATCAGGTGCCTTCTCCAAGGAAGCGCGGCGTGTTCTCAACTTCTTCACCGTCTTTTTCCACCCCGAATATTCTCGGATATTATCGAAAACAGATCCTAAAGAAGACCCTCGTGAAGAAGGCCGCGTCGAGTTGGTGCCCGCAGAATTGGTTCGGCTCTGTGTGCCGCTGGATTCACATGAACTGGCAAGTTTCAGCAGCTCATAGATACCTAGTGTTTTCTCCCATTGTGCCAGGAGATTCGGGCTGATCTCCGGTATTATCGTCTCAGGAGACAGCATTTCGGGAGACGTGCTTGCGGCTAGGCGTGCGGTTGAAATTCTGTTTGTGTCTCTGTTTCTGTTCGTCTCCAGAACCACGGTTTCCGGCGCCACCGCCTCCAGAAATCGACGGAGCGGCTGGTTGCGAGAATGGTTCAGTTCACGGGTCCATGTGATGAAGTCATTGTAGTTTGTCGCTAGAAGCTCGTAAACGGCCTTTCGAAGTACCAGAAGTTCCTTGGGATCAGGCAACACCTCTAGGAAGAACAGGTCGAGTATTTTTCCAGGCACATTCACCTCTTTGGGCGATGTGCGGGATATATACGTCTCGTAAATATACAGCCAGAGCTTCACGAGCTTCAGGTTTTCGAGAATCGCCTCGTCATCGAGAAAGGGCACGTTTTCCAGTTGCCCGAACCGTTTGTTGTAATTGTCCACGTCCAAGATGAATTCGAGGTTCTCGGCACAGTGGGAAAGTCTCAAGAATTCCACAAAAGAAACCCTGCTGTATGGCCCGGGGTGAACTGCGCACGGGTCAGCGGTAATGATCTCCTCGAGGCTCGGAATCACGTTTGTGGCGAGAAAATGTATCGAGCTCATGTATTATGGTTTTGAGATGAGGCCTCTTTAGGTATTCAGGTGCAGATCCTGGGTCTGTTTGAGCTTGGGGTCGGGTGTTCTTTTTTTTTTTTTGCGAAACTGATACAAAAAAGCCCCTTATCTCGTCTCCTTCTTTTAATCTGATCCAGATCCTTTTGTCAAAGTGAAACAGGGTCAGGTCTGTTGGTGCCTAGATATATGGATTCCCCAGTAAAACGGATGGCGGCTTGCTGCAGATGGTCTTGTCTTTGTGGCAATGCGCGGTTCGAAAAGTGGGGCAAATTTGCTCTCGAAACAATGGGCAGGGTTTTGACAGCAGACAATAATCTATAACAAAGAAAGAAAATTAGAAAGAAAAAGAGTGGTTTGCAGAACCAATTCCAGTTACGGGCCCGCCCGCCAAAAATAACGGTGGCTCTCATCATGAAGCCCGCAGCGCGCGGTGCTAGAGCGGTGCCTTGTGTGCAGGTCGTGCGTCTAGGCCTCCGAGACGTGCGCGAAATTGGCCCCGAAAATTGCACAATTTGCTGTCTAAAGCACGGGGGAAAATGGCAGGTGGAACATGGGCACTATAGTCAACAAGTGACAACGGTAGGGGGGCAAAAAGGAAAGCAAGGGTTTTTGAAGCCGGCCGGCCGAAGCCCAGAAACCACGAATTACAAGAGAAACAAGGGTCTCCATAAATGAAAATTCTCCCGAAATCCGAAACCCGTACCCGAAAAAGAAATAAAAAAATAGCTTTGAAATGGAGGGGTACACGTTACTGTCAAAAAGCGAGCGAGCATTTCTGCAAGTCGTTTTGCTAGCGTGTGGCCGATGCTCCGCACTACAATGGGACAATATCCTAACGACGTTATGGCCATATCTTGCTCAGGAGATAGGGGCCGTTTTCCCTTGATTCCATTCTTTTCTTTCAGATAATTTTCAGTTTTCCTTTCCATATGTTTATTTATTACAATGTACGATTTCTCCTCTCGCCCATAAACCTAGTGCTGATCTTTACCCAAGTAGGACGCCCTTTTTTTAATTTCCTTATCTCTGATGCACTTGTAGTTTGGCGCGCCTCCATGACGACATTGTTTTTTTTTTTTTTTTATGTATAAAGTTTTTTTTTTTTTCAAATTTTCACTCATCTCTTAATAATAATTCGCGAACTGTGGAGAGAAAACTTGCGTGGTCATTCACCAGCGCTCTCAACCTTCCTGAGATGGCCATGACTGCCACATGCGGGCATGAAAAATATGGGGTTGCTGTAGTTTTCGTTGCTTTTTTGCCCTTTGAATTTTCATTGTGTTTTGTACATTGACGGCCAGAATTCGGCTACTGTTTCCCCACACTTGGGGTGATTCGCCTCGTCGCCAATGCTCTGTTTTACACATTCTTAATCTCGGGCCCACGAACCTAAAATGTCTTGAACGCCCGGCTGTGCTGTTGATTACGTCGCCTTTACTCCGGCACCATCGGAGATAACGTGCTGATTTTTTCCATATTTCAATTTATTTTTCATCTTTTAATTTTTTAATTTTTAATTTTTTATCGTTTTTTCTTGGCTGATGTATGCCCCGATCCGGGCCTTGCTCAGGGAGAAATACGAACTGTTTGCTATCGGTAGGATGCCCGTTTTCCTGCGCCGGCTGTTCATTTCGCAACGGTTAGCAAATGAAGGGCGTGGTGATATGAGCCCCGACATTTCGTCTCATCGGCATAAAGCCGGGACTTCTGTTGCTCCGAAAAATTTTGAAGAGAGAATGAAAGGAAAGGGCTAAATTGATGAATTTATGGCCGAATCGTGAAGTAGGTATTTTCTCGTCTTTTCGTACTTTCTTGTGTGTATTTTTTCAATCTTCTGTCTTTCATATCCAGTCGAATTCAGCCTTGGTTCGGTCTTGTGTGAGCCATGTGATCGAATTCTTCAATTTTTTTTTCAGGCCACACTTTTCATTCTCTCCACTAAATTTGCACTCAGTCGGTTGAAAATTAATCCGCTGCAATTATTTGAGTGCACAGAGAGAGATGAGGTCAACCTTCGTCTAACTCAGATGCTGACTCTTGTCGCATAAACCACACGGGCATTGTCCTCCTCTGTCCCCCACCACACGTGTAAACGAGCACATAAATGTAACGCCGTATCCTTTCATCCGTGGAGATTGTCTCTGATCAACAGTACGCGGCGATCGGCTGGAGATGCCGATCTCTGGAAAATGTTTTGCGTTCGTTGTCGGGTTCAATTTTCCTCATTTGGATTTCAATTGGCTCGTTTCTTTGAAACTCGGTATCCGGATTTCGTGTAGGAAATCTCAATCACAATGCGTTTCCCACATATCGTATGAAAGACGCAAAGAGGCAGACGAATTCAGGACTGAAACAAAAAAAAGAACAGCAGTGCCATCTTCTGCTATATCCATCTAATTCTAATGGGGTTGAGGGAGAACATGTTCTTCTCCGATCAAAAGTCAGTCACATTATAGTGAGAGGTCTTGACCAACCCAAGAGAATCTCTCAACTCGCCACATAATCACGTTTAAACTAATATGGCCGTTCTCCATATGCGTCTTTTAAAACTCATGTATTATGTTTTTTCTTTTCCTATACACTCAATTCCAGGAGTCAGCTCAGAACACATAGCGTCTGATTAGCGCCTGATCTTTCAAATGATAAAAGCCACATTCCAAGAAGCTTCATCCATTATTTGAGAAAGTCGCTTCAAGCCAAAACTACATCTGTCACTCTCTGGCACAGTCTCACATACCCGGTGTGATCTTATCTCAACATTCCTTCATTCCTTCATTCCTCTTAGTCTTCTGTTGAGCTTCTCGCACTCACCTCTTGGACTCAAGCCCCTTTGTGTTGACGGAAATCGCATGGTACACGAGCACCAACGTCACCGAGAGAAAGCCGAAAATCAACACCACAGTGTTCAAGCCATTGTCAGAAATCATCGTAACTTAATGTGTCTATTTCGACGTGTGGTCAATGTACGCGCAAGTGCTGTTCATATTTCGAGTTCCGAGTTTCGCGCCTCGCTCTGCGTGTCACGTGCGCGCTTCCCAGATAAAAGGCAGCTTCACTTCACTAAAGAATATTGAATTTGAACTCAGATTAACCATTCTCGAAAATGAGACCACCCACATCCTTAGAAGAGCTTCTCTATCGTAGGCTCATGGGCTCGCATGCGTTCCATTCATGGGTCCGCAGAATCCACGCTCGTATAAATCGTATTCCTTTGGAAGAGCAGCCCCTAGAATCTGGCAACTCGATCCACCTCATGGATTTTAGGCCCACCACTTGGCACAAAGTGAATGCGTTCCGAATCATTTTCTGGGACGAGTTGAAGAAATCATTCACTTTTAGAAGCTAAAGAAAGAGAAAGGCGGTTTGAAGCCTCTATTTTCTTGTGCCGTCAACAATGGACCCTCTGTTCGCCACCTTGAGCGCCTTCTTCTTCGTGGCCACCACATCGCTCTTGAGGGCGGCGAAAATGTCATTTTGCGAGTGGAACGAGAAGTTCTCCACCACAACGTCCTCCTTGTATCTCAAGAGAGTATACTTTGTTTGCTTTGTCTGGTTCTTGATGGCTTCCTTCAAAGACCACAGGATGACGAATGGACCCGTGGATGTCACGATGGTGGTTTCCTCTTCGGTCAAAGAGGTGTTGAAGACTGCACGCGTGAAGTTGATCTTCAGTGTGCCTGTGACATGGGTGATAAGAGAAACGTGTTCCGGACGAAGACTCAACCGCTTGGGCACGGGTTTCTTGTCTGCGTCGAAGTATTTTTTGAAGCCGATCTCCCCGGCATTCTTCTGGCCGGCGCCGACTTGTGTATCGATGAGAAGCAACAGATTGGCGCATGTGGCAAGTAACCAGCGGCCGTCTTTCGTGACGTCCAAACCCTCATAGCTTTCGCCAATCGACGGAAGTGAAACGGTGGCCTTTTTGCCAAGTCTATCGAAAAGACGGATCAGCCCATCCTTCAGAGCCACCGCTATATACCCTTTATCGGTGACAGCCAACTTTTCAAACGCCACTTTGGTCTTGTAAGATTTGTATGAGTCGTCGGAAACAACCTTGCTTCCGCTCAACCGGGGATCAATGTGGAAGAGAGAGTTGGAAGACGCGCCCACGAGTTTCTGCTCGTCGGTGAGCGGCGCAAACTTAGATATAGGCGCAAAGGACTCAAACAGGCCCTTGTCATTCACATCCCACGTTTCGATGATCTGGCCTCGTGAGAGATCCATTTTGTAGATCTTGTTGTCTCCGGGCTCGTCCTTCGTCATCAAGAGGAAATTGTCTCTTTGGTGAAGCATGTTCAGTTTTGGCACAAACTTGTTGCCGTCCTTATCTTTAAGTGACAGGAGAGAGGTCACGAAGTCCATGCCGTTTTCTCCGTACTTGAATACACCGAGATTGTCACCTCTTGTCACGTAGGACCGGTCGTTGGCATTTCCGAGAGATAATCCAGTATTAGGGTCTTTCAACTTCAAGAATTTCGCCTCGTTTCTTGCAGCCACATCGTTGTCATCCTCGTCCTCGCTGTCCGAGGGCACAAAAAGTGCTGATTTGCGAGCGTGCTTCGATTTCACCTGGTCTTGAATGTACTTGTCAATTGACTTCTCAATAGCTTCTCCCTCATCCCCCCTTTCATCGTCGCTGGAGCTTGTTTCTGGCAGACTTTCGTCATCAGAACCCCCTAAGTCCATGCCTTTTACTGCGCCCGACAAGTACGCCATGTCTGCGTCGTCACTCTTGACCTTCGGGTTTAAACTCTTGGCCATAGCGTCCTGGAATTGGCGTTTGAACCTGTAGAAATCGTCGATGGAGTGGAACTGGAAAAGAAGCGAGTACGACGAGCCCGTGCCCTCTTCGTCCGACGAGTAGAAGTTGAAGATAAACGCCAAATTCTCGAAGTTGAACACGGGGTTTATTTCCTGTGCAATCGCCACCTTAAACGCGAATTTCGGCGTTCTCGAAACCAACGAAAAGAGAGTCGCCTTCATAAGCTTGATGTCTGCGTTCGACACGAGCAACATAAACAGGTCCGTCACGGGGTCGAAGATGCGGAGCTGCACGTTGAAGGAATCCGCTACTGTTCCCTCCGCAGTGATGGAATTCCTGAATATGAAGAACGGAATGGAAGATGCATCATTAAAGTTCTCATCGTCGGACGCGTCATCCTTCCCGTTGGACTCCCGGCTCGATTCCGCCTCCGCAGACCCGTCCGTCGATCTCAATTGTTTAAAAACGTCCATCTTGCCGTTGCCTGATGAAGAGTACCGCTTTGGAGCTGCGGCAAACTCCTCCTTGAGCGCATTTTCGGTCACACCCACAGAAGACCTACCATACTTCTGCTCGAATAAACACGCGTATAAAGCACGCATGAACGTATCGACATCCGAGTACTTTATCTCCTCATCCACCGCGAATTCCAAGCTCTCGCCATCGTCGCCAGCCACGTCGCACCATGTGATGAGCTGTGAGCCATTGTTCTTGGTCACTAGCTGCACGTTGAGTTCTTCTGTGAGGAAAAATACCCTTTCATCGCTATTCCTCGTATTTTCGGCGGCGTTTTCGTCGTCGTCGCCGTCTTCGAAGTCGTCCGTCGACTGGGAGCTCGCCTCGCCCTCCTGGTATGCCCTAGTGACGGAAAGCTGGTAGCAGAAAGGTTTTGTAGTGCGCTTTAAGGAAAGCACAGAGTCGTTAAAGAGACATTCTAAGGCTCCTTTGGGCAGCAGTGGCGAACGCGCCAAGAAGAACTTTCCCACGGGAATGCTGGCGATTTCGTCTGTGGGCGACGTTTTGATGAATTTTCGAAGGAGATTCATCGTGTTTGATGGTTTTGGGGATGTTTTGGATGTTTTGTTAGGCGTGGTTTATGCTGAGTGCTGGAAGATGCGAGTATGATCCTTCCAGACGAAATAGATAAAATCCAGACCTTTTGTTAAAAACCGATAAAGCTGATAGCTGATGTTCGGATTCTTCTTCTTTTTTTATTTGCCTTGTTTTTCCTTATCTGTTTCAATGAAGGTGGTGGAATGTGACTTTGCTATATAATCCCAATCGCGCCAAGCTTCGAAACAGGGGTGGAGAATAAAGGGTGAATGAAAGGGGCCGGAAGCGAGAAATTCCCTATTTTTAAACAAAAATAACAATATTCTTTCGATGTACTCGATATTCTTCCAACTTGAAATAAACAGGACCAGAACTCGGGTACTTTCGGGGTGTTGTTGGTGAGCCTGATCCCCCGAAAGCGCCTGGTGATCCTTTTCTGCGGGCCATGCTTGTGTGCAGGCCCAGAGCGAACATCGGGCACACTGCAGACACGAAACCGGGAGAAGGAGGGATATTAGGCGAAAAGGAAATAAGAGTTAACCATTTTGAAAACTGGAAAAATACCAAAAACCTTGAATTCTTTTTATTTTCAGTTTTCGTGAACTTTAGTTGCTCGTTGGAGTACAATAGCACCTCATCTAGTCACGTGACCCTGCACCAGCTGCGTCAAGAGCCTCATCACTACACTGTCACAATTTAAACTCCACAAGGACCACCATATTTAACATGTGGGGTCTTATCCGACGCCCGATTTTAAATTTCCAGATCACTCGAAGATATGTCCTGAACTCACTCACGCCCTCCGAGCTCAGATTCAAGCAGAAACTCGAAGAGGCCGACCGAGAACGACTAAAAAAGGCTCCAGAATGGGAAAAAAGAGAACAAACGCTACGAAGTCGGTACGGTCAGTGGAACCCGACGCGGAAGCTCTCGCGGCAGCAGATGAACGATATCCGGGCGTTGAAAGCACGTGCTCCAGAACTCAAAACCGTCCAGATAGCCGACTTTTTCAACATCAATCCCGAAAGTATACGGCGAATTTTGAAGTCGAAGTGGATTCCGAATGAAGAGGAGCATGAGAAACAGGAGGCACGAGGCGAGAAGCGAAAACAGGAGAGTTTACAAAGAAAATTGGCGGAAAAGAACCAAGCTAGAGGTGAATTGAGCCAAATTGATATATCAAGTCAAATCGGTGAGAGGACCCAGTTTAATCAAAACAATCAGAAGAGACAGATCAAAGGATTGCAGAAAAATTATTCTGCATCTTTTAACAATATAAAAAGTGCCGGGCCGCTGACCTACAAAAAGCATAAATACCACAAGGGAAAGCACCAGAAGCCTGGGTCACGTGACGTGGACCGCAGGTGGCGCAAGCCGTTCACGGAGGGCGTGGGAGATCTTCTCGAGTAAACATTAAATCATGTACATAGACACATTTCACAAAGCTGAAAAATATAAATTCACTCAGTCTTTTTTGTGTGTAGTTCAGTGGTATATATTAATGAGGCCAACTCGAGAGAGATGTGATTCATTATCACGCACCCGTACACCACCAGATCTCCCGAACCGCGGATGCGGGGAAAATTATCGTTCACATTGTCTCCAACACCTTTAAACATCTATTCATTCCTCATCAATTCATCCGTATTCTCAAAAGTTTTTGATGTCTGTTCCTATTGTTACAATCCCCGAAACTGCGTTTGACCCAAGCGGGTATTTGCCCCTGAAAAACGCGCGCCGCTCGCGTTTACTACGATTCATTCTCTCGCTCACAAGAACGTCGGCGGGTGCACTTATACTTACATATATTGTAGGACTTTTCGTGATAAAACCACTCATGGAGTCCACAATCGACCTGCGGATTGAGTTCCACGAAACCTGTAGGACAAAACTAAGGGACTTGTATTTGAGTGTGATCGGAAAAGTCGAGCATATTCCTATCATTGGGATCCAGCGGAAGAACGGCACAAAGAAGATCTACGCCGACTCCGTGTGCCAGACAATAGACTTGGAAAAGAAGCAGGAGGAAAAAGGATCACGTGAGTGTTTGGGTCTCACTCTGGTTCTCAATAAGTTGAATGATCTCCATAACAGACTCAAGGAGTGCCTGGGGTACCTGGTGCAGGAAATGGACCACTACAAGAAGATCGACTTTTCTCTCAAAGACTTAAGACTGAAGGCGGAGTTGGTATATTTTGATCAGAAGAATTTGTTTGTGGAACTGGGCCCCAAGGTTTCGGGTAAACCACGGCACATGGCCAAGGAGGTGAAACAGGATATAAGGAGTATCAAAGGAATTTATATGAGCGGGCGAGCTTAGGCGGGAGGTGTAAGAGGGGTGAGAGGGTTAGAACTAGGGTGAAACCATTCAGTAGCGCGAATCAGTGGGAATCGCTCATAAAACCGAAGACGCAAATCACAGACCTTCCTAGTTTTGTGGGGGCGTTCGTTTTTGCAGCCGCACTAGGTTTTGGCGTGGTGAGATATAGTAATGATATAGATATTTGACTTACACGGTCACATAGAATAGAACTATCAGTTTTTTTTTATAATCAATGGCCATAGAGTGACAAGAAAAAACGAAATGTTTATGAACTTTAAACCGGGGATTGAGGTTTACCGTGTCGCACTCATGTTTTCCTTCACTGTCGATGTCGGCAAACGAGATTGAACCTTTTCAACCATACAATATGACATGTAAGGGGTAAATCAATGTCTCGTGCGTCAAAATATTTGATTCAGTCTATGCTAGAAACTACTCTAAAATCTTTCCAAAACTCGAATTTCTGGATCAAAAAGATATATTTTGGGTCTTGTGTATTCTGGTAAGGTCAATAGCAAACTCATGTCAAGAGCCCGCGTTTTCAGAAAGTGAGACCTCTCAATTATTTATTGGAGTAAAATCTTCTTTAAACTTAATGAGAAAAAATAGTCAGACAGAAAAGCGAGAAACGAGCAACTTCATGCGGAACATAAAACAAATTTAAAACAGAAATACTACGAAAAGAAGTACATTCTATCCGAGGTGTCTCCATTGTAATACGTATCCAAACAGTGTACATGTACTGTAGATGATTCGTTAAATGTGACCTCGCGTTGGCTTACAGGTTTTATGCATAGCTGTACAGTTGTGTAGCCAAGAAGGTAACCTTTGACCTTTAACTTAATCGAAAGATACACTAAAGAAAAGTAAAAATGTAATCATTTTCATTTGGCAGAGACTTCAAAATGGACTACACAGATTCTGGGTGCGACATCAAGAGGCTTGATATTTGGCCCAGCATCAGAACCGCGATCGCGACACGGCACTCTACTCTGCATGAGAAACACCTACATAAATTCCAGGGTATTCAACAGTCACTTCATCCAGGACAGTCAGCTATATCGATCTGGAAGATTCTAGAAACACAGGAAATTACCTATCACGTGACCTACCCGAAAGTCTGAAACTACGCTTATCTCGAATACCATTGAATCGTGTAAGAGACATCGAAATCACTAGTATCATCAAACCATCAATTACACTAACCATGGCGGTGCGCAGATTAAGACAGCGAGTCCAATTGAGCGACGACGACGAGTTCGAGGCCACGCCAGCGCAGAACATCAGCGACTCCGAGGAGGCCAGCGAGCCCGATTTGGATGATAATGACGAAGAGGACGAGAATGAAGACCCAGAGGATATAGAAGAAATCGACGATGGGGAAGACTCTGACGATTTCAACGACGAAGACCACCAGCAACAGGACGTAGATGACTCTTCTGAGGAGGCGTCCGAGGCCGAGGAACACATTCCCGTCAGGCCCCTGCGTGGGTCCAGACCGAAAAGAGAGACCAAAAAAAGACAGCTCACATTCTACGAGGAGGACGATCTACTTGAAAGCGACGAGGAGCCGGAAACTGCCCCTCCGCCCAAAAAGAAAGTGTCGGTCAAACTCAAGATTCCCCGCCGGACAGCACCAAAAAAAGACGATGATTTTATGGAGCCCGAAGAGGAGTACAAACCGGACGTGTCACGCATGACGGAACGTCAAAGAGCGCGGCTTGTGGAAGACGACCCGAACGAGAAATACGAGGACCTGATGTTTGCGCGCATGGACGAGCAGCTTCTCGCCCTAAACCGGAAAACACAGAAGAAAATCGAGACTGCCGAGGAGATCGCGGTTCGTAAGGCGGAAAACGCCAGGAAGAGGGCAGACTATAAGACAAAGCAGCTCGAGGAGGAAAAGAGAGATACGCTCAATAAGTTGCTCAAAAGAAGGGCGAATAAGACGCGTGAAAATGTGACCGAGGACGACCCGGAGAGTAAACTGACACTTAAACCCAGACGGCCGATTTTGGGGCATCCGGCGCTCATACGATGGGTGAATCTGGCGTCGGGGTCGACGGTGTCGTATGCAAAGTAGATGCGAAAGGGGAAGTAAGTTTAAGGGTGATATGAATGGTTGTCGAAACTAACCCGAGAAAATTTGAATATTCTTGAATTGCTAAGAGGAAATGGGGAGAGCGAGGGAACATATAGGATTGAATCTTTTTGCTTTGGCCCAGAATCGAGATCGCTATGGATAGGGAGATCTAAGTATGTCTCTGCCAATCGAGCTATTTCTCGCGTGGAGAATCCAGGTCTAAGCACGAGAACTGTGGCTCGTTCGCTAGTGCCCTTGTCGTAATTTCTTCACGATATACTGGTATAAAACTACTGTCATCTCACGCATAACATCATTGATTCATAGCATTGTGGAAAAGTTTGCCAGCCTCCCTCGACAAAGTGGCCTTTAAGTTTTTCCAAGAACATTCACGTTTCAGACACATGAATGCCAAGTTTTTGAGAATATTTACACAGGTTAGCCTCCACAGGGCAAGAGAAAAGCCGGATATTTTAGAAGCTCCCCATGCTCATTCTGAGTGATATTGAGGTGAATTGTACAAAATAATTATCATGACATCTTCATTTACAAACCATGTGTGTGATTTTCTATGTTCAGCAGAATCCCAAATGCGCCGAGCAGACGGCATAGAATCATCGTTCGAGGAAAAGTGCACCCGCCCTGAAGCTTAAACTCTCCACATTCTCCACATTCCGGGTGCCGAAGACTAAACCACAATAGACGACTAGGCACGCCTAATTCCCGTATTTTCGGTAACAAACCTTCCTATTTTCCACCGTTTTCACATTTCGCTGTTTCAAGTAACCTCATGCCCTAGATTCTTGAGCAACCTCTGAAAGGTATGACCTCACCGAGGGAAGTTCGCACGCCAAGAGGCCTAAACCGGCACATACGAGTACTGCCAGACTCCTAACCAGCCATCTGCAAAATAGTGGAATTCACTGGAATTCACAGGAATCCGCAGACGTGATAACGGGGCTTTTGTCCATGAACACAAGTAGAACTAAAAAGTCTATATGTCATTTGAGCATGTGTCAAAACTTAGTGCCGTCTAAGAGTGAATAATATATTTTCATACTCTTATTTAACTTCGACAAGACAAATTTGAAACGCCCTGAAACATTTTGAAGCACTGGTCGAAAAGGCGGGCGACGCGCCCTGTATAAGAGGAGAATTGTGTAGGAGATGTGAAATGTAAGGGCGATGTGAGATGTAAGGGAGGGTGCGGGCCAACGGCTAATGAATAGAAAGACGGGGCCAGGGTGCTACACCAAACACGTGATACGCGCGGGTGAGCATTCTGATAGGAGAACCCTGAAAATATTGCGCCAGAAAAGAACGCACAATTTTCTTCCGAGGCAGTGGGTTGGCATTTGATTGGCCTGAAGGGAAAAGGGGTTTGGGCCATCGCGTGAAAAGACAGCGCACATAATCCTTGTATGCAGGAATACGCCATGAGGCCATGGATCTCGTTGCTGTTTTAGAGCGAGATTTCGCATGCCGCCACACAGGCGGATTGTATTTAATGAAACTATGTCAACATGTACAATAGCAAAGAAGCTCTAGATATATAATCTTATCTATACCTATTTCCCTGAGGATTTGGGAAATACTAGACCCTACCGGTGCGGTATCTCGAAATATTTCTTTCTCCTGCACTCCCGCCTCTTGTGTGCACACCCCGCATGGTGCATCCAGTGGAGGGCATGTCGTCACTCGACCACCCCATCAGGTTCTTGAACGGTGGAGCGTTCTTCTTTCCGGCAACAGCGTCTTTCGGTTTCTCTGTACTTGTGTTCCACTGTTGTTCCAGGCTTGTTTCAGCACTGTATTTATCCACGCTTGCGTTTTCTGCGTTTTCTGCATCTCCTGCTTTCTCTGCAACCCCACTTGGCCTGTCGCCAGGCTTCTTTGCATACCCATCGGAAGCACCCATTTGGACACCTATTCAAACACCCATTTGAACACCCATTTGGACACTCGATCTCACCTTATCTACCAATCAATCAAACCTGAGAAGATTTGCAAACCTCGGGATCTTTGCTCTTCTCATCTACTATACCATTGACCCCGCTTTTAACATGAGAGCGTCGCCCCACAGCGAAAACCCCATCTACCAGAACGGATACATGGTCCACCGTGTGGCCCCGTCTCCATCAATGAACATGCATAATACAAATACGACGGACCCTCATATGAGTCCGAAAATACGACCGGGGCCGCCGCAACAAGCAATGGCCACTTCTGGCAGATCGATTGCCACAACTCCTATAGCACATCACAACAACACGCCAGTTCTGGCAGCGCATAATCTCTCGAGCGTCTCTAGTCAAGGCAGCAACCCCAGGATCAACCAGCAACAGCTACTACATCAGCAACAGCTCCAGATGCTTCAAAGCCAGCAGAACCAGCCGGGCCAGAATCCTGAAGGCCATCCAAACCTGCACAATCCGCATAGTCACACAAATCATCAAAATCAGCAGGGCCTTCAAAATCAGCAGGGCCTTCGAAATCAGCAGGGCCTTCGAAACCAGCCGAGCCAAAATGCACCGAACCATCTGCAGGCTCCGTATCCCAACGATGACTCTGGAAACGTCTCAAACGGTCCAAACGGACTAAACGGACCAAACGGACCAAACGGACCAATCGGACCAAACGGACCAAACGGCACTGGTCCTGACCCAAGTAGCGGACAAATGGCCCCTAAAAACGAGTCGGGCCTGCCGGCAGGTATGTCCTCCGCCAATCCCTGGTCTGGGCCCAGAACAGGCCCGGGTTCCGGCACAGAGGCACAAACCCAGCAGAATCAGCATATTCAGCCCAGACCGGGGCCCGTAAACCTACAGCAGGAGGCCATCAACGCGCGTATTATACGCAGAAACACGGGAAATGCCGCCATCATGCGCATCATGGACTTGGTGGAGCTGATCTCCAGTGCGCCCCGCGAAATCATCCTGTCGCTACAGTTCTGGGTGCGTGTGTGTGAGGCGTTTTTCCGGCCGTCTTCCAGCATGCGATTCACGGGCCCAGCACAGGTGAACATGCCCGCTCAAAACGGGAAAAGCCACTCTGCACACACCCCAGCCCAAAACGGAACCCACGCGTCTTCCACGTCCCTGTACCAGCTCAACGTGAGCACTGCGCCCCGCTTCTTCCACGCCCAGGTGCTTGCACACAGTGTGACGAAGCATGACCTTTTTTTCACAGGCTTCCGGTACCAGATTCTCAAGGAGGGGTACATGGGGCTCATGTGCCGGCTCAACCTTACGTTCCACTACGAAGACGGATCCACGGGCACTGCCCAGGGCACGTGCCGCTTCCTCATGGACCGCGATTTGCATGTGCAGCAGCTCGACTGCCGGGTGTTCACGTTTGAGATGGCGCTCTCCATGCGGGCATTGCAGCGCCAGTGGACCGCGTTTAAAAGTGATACGGACGCGTCACAAGCCCCCAACGCGCAAAACAGTCAAAACGCCTCTAAGGGTGACACCGACTTCTACACACAGGTACTCCAGGACGCAGAGTGCCTGAAACTCTACCAGAACGCGGGGCTCTCGCACGCCGCGGTCCGTCTCGCGCAGATCGGCGACATCATGTCGTGTCTCCATCCGCTCATGCAATTCTCCCGCACCAGAAACATCCGGTCGCCTCTTCAAGCACTTGAAGCGTTTGTGCAGAATAACGCAGCACACGCGAACCTGGCCAGTACGGCGGGGAATGCGAGAGAACAGCCGGGCCTGTCTCCTCAAACCGCGGCTTTGGATGAGACGAAAGCTGTGAAGAAAAGACGCGTTTCCTCCGCGCTGGCCCAGGAGGCCAGAAGGTGAGAAGACGAGGAAAGAGTATGTTGCAAAAGTGTCATGCCTGAAAAAAACGAGGATGTTTCATTCAGCTTCTTGATATGACACGATAGGTCAACGATTGGAAGAGCATGATAGGGTATATCACATTGCCAATGACTCGTACGTGCATAACACGTGTAACGAAGTACTATGAGCCGTTGTACAGGTCTCTCTTCGTTTGTTTCCCGAAGAAAATTTTAGCATACCACTATCAATATTTATTCACCCTGTAGATGATTTTGATCATCACTATATTTGACAGGAAATTACAATGTGTGTACCTTATACATTGCCAGATGCAATTATTACGTAGTAGCTTCATGCTTGCAACCGCGTGCCACTCCACTGGAACATCGCGCGCACGTGAATGAGGACTCCTCCACATTCTCATGACTCTCATCAACCGAATAGATGTTTTTTTCTTTCTTTTTTCTTTCTATAAGCCACATGACGGTCATGCATGGAAGTGCATAATTTGAAGACTCTGCCCACACTGAAATCATAAATATCATAAATTTCACAGATAACCACACCCAGAAATGGCGCACTCGAATTCTGAAGGCAATGGAGACACTGCAAAGAAGAACCTCGCTGCTCTTGTGGCGTCGTTTCCCATGCCCTTGACCGAGATGATCCGGCCCAAGAATTTCACCCATTATATCGGGCAGGAACATCTTTTAAATTCCGTAGACGGCGAGATTGCTAACTATCTAACGCTCGGGTACCTTCCCTCGATGGTGCTTAGTGGCCCACCTGGGGTGGGAAAAACCAGTCTAGCGAGACTTCTCGCGGAAGAGGCCAACTACGTTTTTGTCGAGTTCTCCGCTACTCTGTCAACCGTTGCAGACTTAAAGGACCTCCTGGTTCTGCTTCTAGCCGAAAACCAGAAACGTAATCGCGTAAATCTTCCTCGTCTACGCGTGCTAGTTTTCATCGACGAAATACACCGTTTTTCGACTGTTCAGCAGGACTATCTTCTTCCGTTCATCGAGTCTGGTGCATTTGTGTTTGTGGGTGCTACTACAGCAGATCCCGAGAAAAACGTACGGAGAGCGATCCTATCTAGGTGTCGAAATTTCAAGCTTATAGCATTAGATTCGATGCACTTGGAGAATGTCGTACATAGGGCGATTCTTTATGAGAACATAAGAAGGAAAATGTCCCACGGGCTTTGTTTCTTAAAGTATGATCGACCCGCAGTTCTTGCAATTGCCAAATATGCAACTGGAGATATGAGAAGTGCGGTGAATCTCGTGGAGATGGTCAGTACCAGGCTTAGTTCGGGTGAGTATAGAGTTGAAAAGATTTCGGGGGAGAAGGGCGAGAAGATTGTGGATGAAGCGAAAGTATCAGAGGTGATCAAATCACTTAACAAGACGCGGTTTGGACTACACTCAGAGAAGAACATTCCGCTTCTAGCGCACCTATTGAAGTGCTTGAGGCACCCTGTAAGCCACCATACAGATGATGTGGAAATGGACTCTAGAACAGACGGGAAACACTTGAACACGAATAATAAGATAAAACACAAGAAACAGCTGAATGCACCTATTCAAGATATTTCTCCGCTAGATCTACATAGGAAAGACGCAGATGCATACTCAGATTCTGACATGGAGAGCTGGATCGACGAGAAAGATTTCACTGAAATCATTGAAACCTCAGAATTCGATAGATCCGTTCCAAAGTTGAGGGAGTGGGCTGAACACATTCCCTTTTCAGACGATGAAGGGGCAGATCCAGGACCTATATACCTGGACGAAGAGGATCGAAAAAGACCCATAGTTCTAAATGATTTGTCACTTCATTCTGCGTCCAAATTCCGCATATTGTCTTCCACACACGCGTGTTTGCAATTGCTAGAAAGAGGCGAGTCTCCGTTGAGCATTTTGAAGTATCTTCTCTTATTCACATGCACACACGCGTATCCCGAAAAGGGCGAACTAATAAACGTTCTTTCTGTGCTCAAGGCGGTGCAAAAGGCGGGAGTGGGAGCTGAACACCTTTTGTTCAATTGCATTGAGCGATTAGCTGGAATGAGCAATTATGAGTCTAATCTGTTAAGGGACATTTTGGAAGAAGCAAGCGCATATTTTTCAGAGAGCAAAGAGGATAGAAAAGAGGAAGAGGGGAAGAAAGAGTGCGGAGAGAAACCGGTCGATTATGAGGTGGTTTTTGACGATAAGATGGTGGAGAAACTACTACAAGAACTCCCCGTTGACGAGGAAGTGCCACGACTAGGAATGCCGATTGTTTCTTTGGATCTACTTGGGTCAGAGTACACTTTCGGAGGCACACTCGATCTCAGTGAGCTAGATCCAATGTACACTCAGGTTCCAGAGAGTGTGGGTTAAAAGGTGAAGCAGGAAAGATAAATACCATGTATGGTCACAAATATGTATATTACAAATCAATTGGGATAGAAAGAATGCAGGGACATCAGGCGTGTCGAGCCTGATGAGATTATGAAGCCTTTTTAGTTTGCATGGGCGTCGTTGTCTTCGTCGTCGTGGTCACCACCCAAGGCGGCGAACATGTTAGATGGCGTGGAGTCTGTTCTTTTGGAGGACTCACGGGGAGCCAAGTTGGAGGAGGATGCGCTCTGTTCAGGAGCAGGTCTGTTGGATTGCGATCTAGAGACAGATTGGAATCCTCTGGAATCCTTGCTGGGCGCTCTAGAGTCTTTCTTGTTACCCCAAGACGCACCACCGCCTCTGGAGGAGTTCGATCTCGAATCGCCACCTCCAAATCCGGAGCTATTGTTTCCGCCTCTGTTCTGTCTTCTCTTCTCGGCTTGCGCTCTTCCAGACTCGATCTTCTTCAACTCAGCTTCGTTGTGAATCTCCTTAATTGTCTTTGGACCGGCGTCTTGCTTCAGAGACTTCCAACTGCTCTTTCTCAAGTCTTGCAAGTCCATCAACATGAACTTAATTCTGGAAGAAAGTTTGCAATTCTCCAAGATTTGCTGGATCTGGTCGTAGACCAAACTCAACGCAGCTCTGTTTCTCTCCGAGGCCTCGAATCTAGGACCAACAGTCTTGATCAACTGTGCCAAGTTCTCCAAAGAGTCCTCCGATGGGTCCACGACGTTCTTGGACTGGTCTCTCAAACAGTGCAAGATGACCTGGTCATTCAACATATTCAAGATGTATAAGTTACCAATGAACTTCACCAAACCAAGACCTCTTCTCTTGGCGGCAGCCATGACGTAGTACTCATCCGACATCATCTCAGGCTCCAACGGGGAACCATCCTCATTTGTAGGGAGCTTGTCAACCCATCCCTTTTCATATTCAACTTGACAGGTGGCCAACAAGATTCTTCTTGCCAAGTCACCACCTTTAGCAGGCTCACCACTCATCGTAAGGGTGTTTTTGTCTGTGACCTCATCAGGAACCTCTTTCAACATCTTAGCGCAGAATTGGGCGTAGACAGAAGACCAGTATGGCTCATCACAAGCCTTTGCAAACGTCAAAGAAATGACCTGCTTGATGGTCTTGGCATCATCTTCCCAGACGGATTGTTTACCAATCTTCAACATGTCTTCGGTGATTGGCTCGAACATCTCCAAGGTCAATTTGTTCAATGCAGAGTTAATCTTTCTCTCGATCTCGTCGGACTCAAGGAGAACACTTCCATCTGGAGCGAGTTTGACTTCCTCCTTCTTGACTCTTGATCTAGGAACCCATCTGTTAGCAGATGCAACCAAAGGTTTAATCTCCTCAGGTGGAATAGTGATCTCCTCAGACTCCTTCTTCTTGGATTGATTTCTGTTTCTCAATGACTTATCTCTTGGGCCACCGGAACTACCACCGCCACCTCCTCTTCTTCTTGATCCGCTTCTGGAGTTTTGCCTGTCGTTGAACTGGCCAAGTCTGTTGGGCATAGATCCATTAAATCTTCCGCCCTGTGATTGGCCACCTTGCCTGTTGGAGTTCATTCTTTGTTGACCTCCAGAAGGTCTCTTGTTAGGAACAATTCCCAAACCTTCGAGCTTCTCCTTCCAAGCATCGTCAATAGGATATTGAGTGATGCCACCAAATTGAAGCAAGAATTGTGGATCGTATCTGTATTTCTTTGTCTCGGACTTCCATCTCGTATCGACACCCGTCAATGTGTCTGGATACGTGAATGAAAAAGGGTCTTCGATCAACTCGGCGGTCTTCAATCTCTCGAAGTACAGAGAGAGATCGAACACAGGGCCATCGTTGGAACTCTTTTGCTCGTCATCGTCCTCTTGTGCTTCTTGAGAAACTTCTTGCTCAGAGTCATCTTCTTGCAGGACAGCATCGTCTGCGACATCCTCAGTTTGAGTGTTGGCATTGATTTCAGCGTTCGACTCAGATGTGGCCTGTTCTTGAGGAGTTTCCTTGTTGCTGGACTCGGGCTCAGTGGCGTCCACAACCACATCGGTGGTGGTAGTCTCGGGCAGCGACTCCTTAGCAGACTCACTGGCAGCCTGAGGCACTGGGGCACTGGTTTCGGCAGAGACAGGCTCTGGAACAGCGGCTGGTTTTTCAGCAACGTTTTCCACTGGCTTCTCGACTGGCTTCTCGACTGGCTTCTCAACTGGCTTCTCGACTGGCTTCTCGACTGGCTCGACTGATTTCTCAGCTGGTTTCTGGGCAGGGGTCTCAACAGGCTTTTCGAGCGGCTGTGTGGTTTCTGGTTTTTTAGGCTCAGAAGTGGCGGGGGCGGCAGCAGGCTCCTTGGCCTTGGTCTCGCCCTCGAGCTTGGCCTTTTCCTCATCCTTCTTCTGCTTCGCGAGACGAGCCTTCTCCAAGATCTTCTTGCGGAACTCCTCAGCGGCTAAAGACTTAGCACTGGCAGCGGACGCGGACGATGCAGTGGCAGGGGCAGGGGCAGAAGTAGACGCAGGGGTGGAAGCCTCAGAGGCGGGCGCGGCAGATATTTGTGCGGCGGCAGGCTTGGGAGTCGAGGTTGCCAGTTTGGCCTTGTCTTCCCAATCGACCTGCTTGCCATCCTTGTCGGTAATCTTGACCTTCGAGGCACCAGGCGAGCCGACGAACGGCTGTGTGGGCTGGGGCAGCTGTGGTGTATACGTGGCGGGAACGCCGCCCATGCCGGGCATCATGCCCTGAGGGTACCCGTAGCCGTAGTAGTAGCCGCCGTTGTAGACCGCCTGGGAGTAGGGGTTGTAAGCAGCCGAGGCAGCGTACTGCTTGTTCCCAGCGCCAGCGGGATTGTGGCCGTGGCCGCCCTTTCCGGCGTAGTTGTTGCGCTTGTTGTGGTAGGGCTTGTTACCCTGGTAGTTCAGTCTGTGGCCTTGGCCTGGGTGTTGACCTTGGTTCTGGGCATGATTCAGGGCGGGTGTTTGGCCAGGGGTTTGACTTTGTGCACCGACAGGGGGCTGCAGCTGCTGGCTCTGGGATTGGGTCTGTACCGGTGCGGTTGTGCCGCTAGGAGGTGTGGCCTTCAGGGACGGGGCCGCTTCAATTTTGTCCGACATGATTCGGATGTTTTAGGGGTGAAAAAAGAAATAAAAAAGGAAAAGAAAAGAGGGGGTGATTTTCCAGACACGATTAGCCGCTGAGGATAGTCACAAACAGAACTTGCGATGGCCTGTGTTTCTCTCAATTATCTTCCGATAATTATTCCAGTACGTTGTACTTCTTGTACTCGGCACTTTCAAGCACTAATGTAGTACTTTTTTTTTCTGTGCAAAGGAGAAAAGAGCGGAAGGGATGATTCCGAGTTTTCTTCTTTCTCTCCAATTTTTGGTTAAGCGCCAAATAAAAAGGAGGGGTTTTTGCGACGGCGGGTAATTCTCTCGCGGGGCAAATAAGTGACCGAATAACTAGATCCACGGGCAGCAATTGCAGGAATAATCGCTCTACGGATCGGGATCGGGGCCTCTCTTTATTGAAAAAGGGCAAAAGAGGACGTGTGGTCTGAAGGGTGAAAAAGTGTGCCTACAGATCGTGAGATTCTAGGGCATAAAAATTTTTTTTTTTTTAGGTTTTTTTTTTTGGTGTTCTCAGTGCTCGCTAGTTTTGGCACGACTTTTGCTCATTACTATACGGGGGACATTTGCGCGTCGGGCGGCGACTGGACTTTGGGGCCACGACCGAAAAGGGAAAGTGGGGGATCGACTTCACAGGTGGAGAGAAGGCAATTATTTTAAGATGGGAGGTGATTTTCCAAATTAAATTTATGGAATAATATTATTTCGGGACTCAAGAACATTTTGCATTGTTTACTATTTTCATTTTTCTATCCTGGTTAGGGGTTTAGTGTGCCTTTCAAAAGCACTGATGAAATGCTCGTCTCTTTGTCCTGGATCAGAAACGCGTCTAGAGCCTGATTTGCAGGGCCAGGTATGGTTTGTTACGCGAGAATATAAAAGAGCAGAACGTCGATCCGATCTCGATTCCAGATTGCGAAAAAATCTTATTATGCTAAGGGGTTGATTTTGGCTTACTTACTCTATTTTCACTTTCGGTAGATTAACTTAAAGAAATTCATGAGAAGGGTCTCTCGGGACTGGGATTTTAGGTTGGCATGAGGTTGCTATGAAGTAGAATGTTTAGCGGGTATCTGATCTGCGTGACTTTTCCAGAGTGTTTCTCGAAATATACTATGGAGTTTTAACAAGGCCCTAATATTGCCATTTTGGAGAAAGCAGCCTGATATGTCATTTGAAACATACCAGGGTACCTCAATTTTAAACAACACACCTGACACCTGTGAACAAATTGGCCCTCAGATCAACCCCACGTGTATTCTCTTGAAAGTTTCTGGTATGTTTTATGGACAACTTCTGAATCCTCTCATCCCATAGAAATGATGTAAGACCAGATGGGGATCTGTGGCCCACCACTCGAATCACAATTCAAATATCCCGCATGTGTTCGAGTGGCCAGAAACTTGCTGGCGTTTGCCAATGTGGCCTGTGCGACCAACCATCCTTTGTTATAGTTATTGCTCGGGTCTAAAATAAGAAAAACTTTGCCGAGATCTTCATTAAGAGTTGTTAAGATGAGTCTTTTTATCTTTTGGACTGGAACGTTTGAGACAGCAACAGTATCTCCTACACGTAGGAGAGCACTTCTTACTACAAAAGGTCAAAGATGAGATGGAAGCATATAAAACGCAGATGCAAACGCGGTCAATGATGTCTTCTTTCTAATCATCTGTCAACTATCCTTTAAATTCCGTGAAACTACACGGCATCACTCCGGACTTCTGAAACCTCACAGAATCTATTTCAAATTCTCTCGTGTATCCCCTAAGTTTTATCAAGACCACTTCCTTCCTCATCTTCTTCGTCCAAAAGGTAAGACCAGCTTGCCTAGAAGCGCCACTATGGCGATAATGAACATAAACACAATCGCCTGCTCCTTCTTCGACTCGTTCTGCACACAGCTGATGATTATGGAATCTGCGTTCTCCTCGGGCAGACAGATGTCGGCGTTTCGCAGAAGACACCACTCTTTCGTACAATGTTTACACAGATCGATCTTCTCGATGAACAGCTGGTCGATGCATTGGCACTTGCAGAACTGCTGATACGCGAGTGCTGCAGGAAGCAAAAATAGAAGGTGAAAACTTCTCATTGTAGTTCTGAAATACGATGGCAATAGGAGATTTAAGATCAATGGGGATAGCTGGATATTGGAGTTCAATGAAAGTGTACGCTATGGACTCCGGCTAGGTCCGACACCCGTACACCAGAGAACTTCAGGGCAGAGTGACAGTAAGAAATTGGGGTCAGATTAAGCATTTTAAAGAATTTTAGGCCAGAAACTTATGGACTTACCCATTGAATTATAACATACTTTTCGAAACTTTTCAATATGAACTCACGGTGAAAGCTCTTGACCTGAACTTAGTGTCTCACTGATCCCGTCACGTGACTGAATAGATGAACCGCTTTGATTTATTCATGAATACCTCATACTTCCTGGGATTAATCTGAGTGAAATCTCTCAATCTGGTATGCCTCTGGCTTTCTTTTTAAATCCCATGATATTTAGACGTTTTGTAAAACGACTGTCACAATGGTACACTGGTGGGTATGAGAAATATGGTATGATGAGTTACAATGGTCATTAAGTGAAACTCGCATCACACAAATGTACTTAAAACCGTATAATTAGAAGGGATTCTACATCTTAGTAGGAACATTTATACATTTATACATTTACCCAAGTATATAGAATCTTCTGTTCCTTTTTGGCTCAATATATTAACCCAGATCAAAATCATGATGTATGCCTGTATACAAGCCCCTCACTTAACACGAGACCTATCTCTCAAATCACACCCCGTCTGTCAATACTATATTGATCTAGGAGCCGCTTAAAATAAAATTAAATAAAAAATCACAAACCAGTAGTATGCGAAAGTGACAACTTTTTGTGTGCTATTACATCATTTCCCTCTCATATTTTCAATCGAAATCCTGAATGCCACATTCTCTCCTGCACACAAGCACACGGTCTCGCCGCGACATGGAGGCAAACCTCAACTCCAACACCATTCGACATCTTTAAACGCCATTAATAAAACCAGTTTTTCACCAAAAACCCCCTAATTTTTTTTACATAATCACATAATGGCGGCCGTGGATAAACCCTACGTGCGCCAGAGCGGCATCAAGCCCTACTTCGAGCAACAGATCCAGGACACAGAAATCAAGCTTCAGACCACCGCCCAGAACTTACGCAGATTGGAAGCACAAAGAAACAAGCTCAACTCCAAGGTGCGCCAGTTGAAAGACGAACTCAGGCTTTTGCAGGAACCGGGCCTGTATGTAGGCGAGGTTGTCAAGGTCATGGGCCTCAAGAAAGTGCTTGTGAAGATCCACCCAGAAGGCAAGTACATTGTCAATGTGACCAAGGAGATCGACATCAAGAAGTTGACGCCCAGCTTGCGTGTGTGCCTCAAATCGGACTCGTACGACTTGCACAAGATCTTGCCCAACAAGGTCGATCCTTTGGTGTCGTTGATGATGGTGGAGAAGGTTCCAGACTCGACCTACGATATGGTTGGAGGCTTGGACAAACAGATCAAGGAAATCAAGGAGGTGATCGAGTTGCCCGTCAAACACCCGGAATTGTTCGAGAGTTTGGGTATCGCCCAGCCCAAGGGTGTCATTTTGTATGGTCCTCCAGGTACAGGAAAGACGCTTTTGGCCAGATCAGTAGCACATCACACGGACTGTAAGTTTATCCGTGTGTCCGGCTCGGAATTGGTGCAGAAATATATTGGAGAGGGCTCGAGAATGGTGCGTGAGTTGTTCGTGATGGCCCGCGAGCACGCTCCTTCTATCATTTTCATGGATGAGGTCGACTCCATTGGTTCTTCTAGAGTAGAGGGCTCTTCTGGAGGAGACTCCGAAGTACAGAGAACGATGTTGGAGTTGCTCAATCAGTTGGACGGCTTCGAGAGCTCGAAAGATATAAAAATCATCATGGCCACAAACAGATTGGACATCTTGGACCCGGCGTTATTGAGACCTGGCCGTATCGATAGGAAGATCGAGTTCCCAGCGCCCACCGTGCAGGCCAGAGCAGACATTCTCAAGATCCACTCGCGTCTGATGAACTTGACGAGAGGTATCAATTTGCGGAAGATTGCGGAGAAAATGAACGGCTGTTCCGGTGCTGATGTCAAAGGTGTGTGCACGGAGGCAGGCATGTACGCCTTGAGAGAACGCAGAATCCACGTGACACAAGAAGACTTCGAGCTTGCGGTCGCCAAGGTCATGAACAAGAACGACGAGGGCGCGGTGTCGTTGGCCAAGCTCTTTAAGTGAGGGGAGGGCAAAGTATTAATGAAGAGAGTATGCAGTACAATAGATGAAGAAAAGGTGTGATAAGAGGTAGATGATGAATAGATGAAGAATAAAAGGTGATAAGAGGTAGTTGATGAAGTGGGTCTTGACCCACATTGAGGATTGAAGTACACGGCATTTCTACAGAAGTAGCAGGTACTTATAGGTGTGACCTTTGTGTCATAAAAAAGCTCTAACATCAAGGGAACGAAAGGTCAAAGCTATAGCATCTGAAATGTGCCTGATGTAAGAAATTAAGTGAGCGACAAACGATGGGGTCACCCACTTGAGCTTTTCTGGATATTGCTGGACGTATATAGAAGCTTGAGAAGACCACGATGGTAGATGTTGTGGAACATTCTGTTGTTTTTTGCCACCTTTCTACACCTCACAGGAAAAGGGAACCCGGTCTATTCTCTAGATACCATTTTTTTAAAAAAGGGAATCAGTAAAATAAAGGCCAATTGATAATTTAAGGTGTGTTTTAAAGCCTTTCTGGCTTGATTGCAATTCATGTCCTTTTTTCCTCTCTTAAATATTCTGTTTCGTGTTTGTTGCACATTTGACCTCACGAGACGCACCACGCGTGTTTGTCTTCCAATGGGGTGCATAGATAAGTTGGAAAGTATGAGAATAACCCATTTAGGGTATAGACTTTGTATACTGAATGAGAATCTTGTGTTCTAAACTTCCAAAATTTTGACCGTAGCCACCGAAGTCCTCCTATGATCGTATTCCTTCGGGAGCTGCCCCTGTCACGTGACGTGTCATCTCGCGCCTGCAGGACTGAAATGCACATCACGTGACACCCGCACTACCGAGCCTCGCCGAAAGCTCCACGTCGCACTACTGCATCGGGCCGGTGCATTAGACTGCAACTGCTCACTTGAGCTATATTCTAGCTAACTATATACCCCATATTTCCACATATTTTTCCCCAAAAAAAGATGAGAAACCTTTTCCTCGTGTTTCTCATCGGTGCTTTTGTGTCCACTGCGTCCGCATCCCCCGAAAACGACTTTTCTCAGCGCATTCAACAGGCCCAAAGCCATCTACTTTCGCAGGGTTCAACCTCAGAGGTACTCAGTGAATATGACGAGTTGATATCGGCGATTTCGAATTCCGATTCTGCCCTGGAGATCCTGAAAAAATCACATGCGCAAGTATACTACCAGAGGTCGCTTGTCGAGATTGGAATGAGCAAAATTGGGCTAGCCCTCGCAGATTTAGAGGAGGCGTTGAAGATCGACCCTTCGTTTTCCCCAGCAGCCAAAAAGCTCATGGACACGTGGCTAGAACGCGGCCAGTTTGACGAAATACGAGAGAAATTCCTGGAGAGCAATTACGCCGAAGTTTTCGGGAAAATGACCCACTGGGAGAACGTGAACCGGGACGTGTCACGTGACCTCGCCGAGGAGCCCGATCTCGACAAGCTATATCACCTTAGAGCACTCGTGGACCTCAACATGTTGCCCATCACGCCTAAAAGTCCCAAAATGTTCGACTTGCGGCTCGAAATCTCGAAAAGAAGCGTGCTACAGGCCCTCAAAACAGGCAAGGAGGTGCCCTATATGGAAGTTACACGTGACTACTCGAAACTCATCCAGCTAGTGCCGCAAAAAGACCTAGATTTCTACCTGAGTTTTTCTCAATACCTTTTGTTCACGCGTGGAAGTTTTGTCGACGCTTGGAACACGGTGAAGTCGTGTCTTCGAATCGATAACGACCACAAACAGTGTGGGAATCTTCTGAAAATCTACAACAGGTTGCAGAACATCTTCGCGCCTTTGGAGAACTATTTCTTGCTTTCCGACTACATGTACCCCTCTTCTGATCGTGAGGAGCACGCCGAACTTTCAGAGGAGGATTTGAGGGAGTTCAATGTGGACTTTTCGAAAGTATATGCAGAACTCACCGGGCCAGTGAAGTTGGCCAAGAGAGACATGAAAAACTTGCCTTCTGGCATAAAAACGGTCCACGATTTCCTTGTGTACAGGGCCAAGGAGTTTGCTCTGATCGATTTAGGTGACGCCAAGTACGCCGAGCAGCTTCCCCTCATTTCAGTGCTTAATAAACTCGCCTGTGAGGCCAGTGTGAGGGCAAAGACGAAAACAGATACCAAGAAGTTTTGCAATTTGGTTCATGACCAAAACCAGCCGTTTTTGCCGAAACATCTAGCTCAAATCGATGCTCTTCTAAAGAAGAGAGACTACCACCAGGCGAAAGAGAAATTGCTGAAATACAACAAGAATGTTCAAAAAACCAGTCTTTTCAAAAAGCGGTGGAAGCATATTCAGGAATATGAACAGAGAGAGCAGCAAAGGCAACAGCAAAGGCAACAGGAGCAATTTCACAGACAACAACAGCAACAACAGCATCATCAACAACAACAGCATCAGCAACAACAAGACCAAACGAAATTTGACAGGTCGAAAGATTATTACAAGATTCTCGATGTGAGCAAAGACGCCGACGAGAAAACACTTAAAAAGGCGTACAGGGCCCAGACGCTCAAGTTCCATCCTGACAAATATAAGGGCAAAGATCTTACTGAAAAGCAGATCGAGGCGAAGATGCAGGACATTAATGAAGCGTACGAGGTATTGTCTGACCCTGCTGCTAAGGCAGATTACGATGGAAACTCTCAGCAGCAGCAAGGGGGACATCATGGAGGCCACCATTACCAGCAGAACCACGGTGCTCAGAATGCGCATTTCAATTTCGATCCTGAGCAGTTCATGGGCCAGTTTGGGGGCCAGTTTGGGGGAGGCCTGTTCAAATTCCACTTTTAAGGAAACGTGAATGTTCTGGAGAAAGAAGATAAAACAGAGAGGAAAAGGGAGATGAAGAACGAGAGGAACATGTCCTTATCGGGGTTCAATGAGGTGAACAAGAAGATTTTCTTCGATTTCTTTGAAGGGATGAAGGAAGGGACGAAGAACCGAAGGAGAGAGTGAATCTGATCTGACGATTCGAGATGCATGGAGCTGTCAAATTGTGTTTATAGAGGTTTCTTGGTGCTCATTCTTGGGTACGTGAAAGGAATAGATGCACTCCGATGTGTCGCCATTTCTGGTTTTGAGTTTAGATTGAGGAAACGCTCGATCTGTAAGACCAATCGTGAGTTACATTATTCCTCAAGATGAAATGATGGGTTCGAAAAAGTGAAGGATTATACCTTCGTGTTTCGATGTGAAGAGGGGACATCGAGAAGGCAAGAAGAAGTACATAGTGAAGTAAACGAGCATGACGTTGAGGCTGATCTCTCGGTAGCAAAGCTGTTTTTTTTAGAAGGAAACCAAAACAAGAGCGAGGTTTGCAAACTTTTAGAACTTATCGAGATGTTGGGACCTAAACTCTATGTTCATACTGGAAGTATTAAGATTGACATGCGAGCCTCGAAACCTCGGCTAACTACGTATACCAGTGGCAGATATCTCAAGCAACAAACAAAAAGTTGTCTTATTTTACTCGCTGATAGAAGCATATCGCATGTCTTTCAAATAAATCACAGTCCAAAGAAAATACACAATATACCTGACACGTTAGATGTGACCTCGAGTTGGATTAGAGGCTTTATGTATAACTGTACAGTTTCTGCGCCAAGAAAGTAACCTATGAGCTCCGTATCAACCAAAAACAACAAGAACGTTATTTTGAGCCCTCCTTTCACCCATGTATTATTATAGAGAATGAGAAAATGATTCCACATTTCCATGCCTCACGACTCCCTTTGCTAAACTTCCCAAATATATATCTAGCACGTCTCATCGCCAGATTGTGCATGTCGCGCAGCCTTCTCCGCAAACGGGTTGTGAATGTGAATGTCGCGCAGCCATTGTGCAGTCCGATAACTGGAAATGACTCAACCGTCCTCTTTCCAGAATACAGAACCCCATGTTTCTCCACGCACACCGAGAGTTTTTCAGAGAAAATCACACAAGTCGTCATTTAGATACCAATTGGACCATACACTAATTTTCATAAATTTCCAAGGCCAACACACAGAATTATAACTCCCTAGATATGCCGCTCTGAAGTTGGGCAATCGCAATCTCACGGGATGTACGGGTGTGCGCGTTTGAGTCTCGGCCTATATAACCCAGCGATATCCAGCCACAAGTCCAGCCCAACAAGCAAATTTCTAATATTTTGCTGAACATTGCAAACCAAATCTATTCTTTTAGATTCTTGACAATGAAGTTGTCGCTTGCTACGTCGCTTGCTATCTTAGGCGCCGTGCAGGCGTTCCCCGCCTTCCATTTTGGGAACAATCAGCAGGTGCTCAACTCTGTATCCAACTCTGTATCCAACTCTGTATCCAACTCGGCCAATTCTGCCGTTGACCTCGCTAACTCTGTGTTTTCTAGTCTGGAAACCAATGTGGGAAGCTCGTGGTTCCCATGGCCTCCGTGGCTGAAACCGGAAGTCGACACCGACAAGTTGCAAGTCCTGATCACCGCACAGGCGTTAAAAGAGAGAGCAGAGACATTATACGAGCTTGCGCAGGCCTCGGAAAAGGAGTACGGCCATCCCACACGTGTGATTGGCTCCAGAGGCCACTGGGGAACCATCCACTACATTTTGGGCGAGTTGCAGAAACTCGGGAAGTACTACACATGGGACATCCAGAAGTTCGATGCCATTGACGGAAGAGTCAACTCCTTTTCTCTTTTGATCGACGGAACGGAGCCCAAGTCCGTCCTGGCGCTTGGATTGACCCCTCCTACACCTAACGGTAAGCCTGTAAATGGAAACTTGGTGTTGGTGAAAGACTTTGGCTGCGACATTTCCGATTTCCCTGCCAACTTGACGTCCGGCAATATTGCGCTTGTTAAGAGAGGTGAATGTGCCTTTGGCGACAAGCTGATCAACGCCGGCAAGGCGGGCGCGGCTGCTATTGTCATTTACGATGACGACGCGCCTTTGCATGGAACTTTGGGTTCTCCTACAGGCAAAGAAATCCCTGCTTTATCGATCAGCACTAAGGACGCCGCACACTATATCGAGGTGTTGCTGAAGAAGCCCGGCCACGTGTTTGAGGTCACACTTTTCATCGACTCGTACGTCAAGAAGATCAAGACCATCAACGTCGTGGCAGAAACACGTGAGGGCGACCACGACAATGTCGTCTCCTTGGGTGCGCACTCCGACTCTGTAGCAGAAGGCCCCGGGATCAACGATGACGGGTCCGGAACGATTTCTTTGCTTGAGGTTGCAAAACAATTGACCAAGTTCAAGGTCAACAACGCCGTCCGTTTTGCCTGGTGGGCTGCGGAGGAAGAAGGCCTCTTGGGTTCCTATGCGTACGCCACCTCTCTCTCTGCAGAAGAAAACTCCAAGTTGCGTCTTTTCATGGACTACGACATGATGGCGTCGCCTAACTACGAGTACCAGATCTACGACGCCAACAACAAGGACCACCCCAACGGATCGGGCCACTTGAGAGATCTCTACATCGACTGGTACAAGTCGCAGGGCCTCAACTACACTTTCGTGCCTTTTGACGGCAGATCCGACTATGTGGGCTTCATCGATGCCGGCATTCCTGCAGGAGGCATCGCTACCGGTGCCGAGGGCGTTAAGACGAAGAAGGGCGAGGAGAGTTTTGGCGGCCAGGCTGGGAAGTGGTTCGATCCTTGTTACCATCAACTTTGCGACGACTTGAAGAACCCCGATTACGAGGCCTGGGTCGTCAACACCAAGTTGATTGCGCACTCCGTGGCCACTTACGCCAAGAGCTTCGAGGGTTTCCCTGAGAGACAGGTCTCTGCGGCCTCCATTTCGGGCAGCAAGTTCAGCGACACCCTCAAGTACCGCGGCTCGCAACTTGTGATGTAACTTTGAAGAACATTAAGGTTTTATCGTGTGATTTAGAGTATTTTCAGTGGGCCGAAGAGAGTGCCAATTAGTATTCTAGCGCCTCGCATTTACAGAACAAATAGCAATGACAAATACATTTAACTATCAGATTAGCATATCGCGTCTTTATCTCTCATCCCTTCTCTTTTAAGACGTTCTCCCCATTCTCTCTTCTTACATTGATATCAGATTTCATCTGTCAAATTGGTGCATGTTGAGAATTCCAAATGAGGCAAAGAATTCCGTGCGAATCAGACAGAACCTTCCATATGCAAAGCCCCGCCAGACTAGAATGAAAATCAGAGAACTAAAGCACCAATAACACAGTCCTCAGATAGACTTTAGATCTTAAAAACACCCAAATTGACCCCACATTATGTGTATACACTTGCCCCCGCATTTCTGAGGACCCTGAATCAACGTGGGGGGCCTCTTTCATCAAAGCGTGGGGGATCGTGGAGGAAAACGACATTCGGCGTGGGGGCACGTTATCGCTCCGCGACAGGTATATAACATCGGCCCGTTCGCGCCTATCGTATTAATGAATCATACCGTTGTCGATAAAGACATAAACGATTAGAGACACTCTGGATCACCTAGATTCACTTAAGACCAACAAAATCCTCGTATTCCCATCAAAATGACCCAATCGAAACCTAAAGTGCTCAGACTCGGCGCCTGGGACTCATCCGAGCCCAAGTGGAAAGAACTCAGTGAGATCGCCGACATCATCGACTGCGAGTCCACCACCAGAGAGGAGTTTTTCGAGGATTTGAAGGGAAAGTATGCCGATATCACGTGCATCACACGCACGTTCTTCTCCATTGCGCAAACCGGCAAGTTCGACGAGGAATTGGCATCCCACCTCCCCAAATCAGTCAGAAGTGTCTCTCACTGTGGAGCAGGATACGACCAGGTGGAAGTCCAGGCGTTCACCGACAGAAACATTCAGGTGTCCAACGTGACGACCCCCGTTGAAGCCCCGACTGCGTTGACCGCCGTCTTCTTGACTTTGGCGGCGTTGCGGAACTTCCAGATCGGCCACAACTTACTCTGTGAGGGAAAATGGCCCAAAGCCAAATGTGGGGGTGCCGAGCTCGGATTGGACCCGGAGGGCTTGACCGTGGGAATCGTTGGCATGGGTGGAATCGGAAGAGCCATTCGTGACCGCTTGGCGCCTTTTGGATTCGAAAAGGTGGTCTATTATAACAGGTCCAGATTGAGTCCTGAGCTTGAAATGGACTCCGAATACGTCTCTTTTGACGATTTGATTGCCAAGTCCGATGTGGTCATGCTCAGTGTGCCCTTGAACGCGAAAACACGCCATTTGATCAGCGCTGACGTCATCGCAAAGATGAAAAAAGGCGTGGTCATCGTGAACACCGCCAGAGGAGCTGTCATTGATGAGAGCGCACTCACAAAAGCGTTGCAGAGCGGCCATGTGGGCTCCTTTGGCTCTGATGTTTTTGAGTTCGAGCCCGAGGTCTCTTCTGAACTCTACAACTTGCCTAATGTGGTATCTTTGCCTCATATGGGTACTCACACCAAACAGGCGTACACGAACTTGGAGAACTTCACCGTCGAGAATGTCAGGACGTACTTGACCACCGGCAAGATGTTGACTAATGTGCCGGAGCAGTACGGCATCGACTTCAAGCACGAGGTTTTAGTGTAAGAGATAAAATGGACGGTATTAGGGACGGGGAAGGGATGGGAAAGTACGAGGAGTCCATGACTGATAGAGACAAAATGGCTCTCACTTTCTTCCTGGACATTCGCTGAGTTGAAACTTGAGGTTTCTTTGGATATTAGACAAAACATGTAATAGACTATAGCCAGATGAGCGTTTCTTTTTGTATTATGTTGCATTGTGCTCTCGTACTGGTGCACTATGAGACGTAGATGAAAACTATGAGGGGCCTACTACGAAGAGACGAAGAATAAAAAGACTAAAGATCATCTTTTAAATTGCTGGGGCTTGCTTTCTTATTCTTTTTACTTATTTATTCATTTTAGTTTTTGAGATCACTTTAAATAGTGATTGAGCGTTATTTACCAGAGGAAGACGTTCACATTGGCGAGATAGGAACACTATGGGTTGTTCCAAGGCTTCAGTATCTTCTTCATTTTCCCTTAAGAATTCTTCAATTTAAACTCTGGGCCTCGAGCTTTTCACTAGCATTCCTCGTACCTTACCTCAAAATTTTATTTTAGAAAAAAAACCTCAAAATGCTCTGTATATTGGAGGTTGGCATTATTCATATATATTTGTGTTCTTATTGTGTGGTTCAGTGCTTAGAATTGAGACATATAGAAAGACCGTAAGAGTGCTAGTATTTTCGACTATTTAATGAGAACATTGTTATAGAGGTGGCTCGTCACATGTGACCTCGAGCTGGGTTAGAGGTCAGGTCGAAATCATTGTAGGTGATTGTTTAAATGTCCTTGAGTCGGATTAGAGGATTGATGTATAGTCTATAGTGATTGGGTTGAGAAGATCACTTTTGAGCTCCTCTTAAATCAATGAATCTATCAACTATCAAAAAAATAAATATGATTTACACGGGTGTGGCTTTCCTGAATTAAGACACTATCCAGGGACCTGGGGAGAGTCTCCGGATCTCGGCTTTCTTAGCCGATAACCATATAGACATCCCAAAGCGAACCCGACAATTTAAAAGAAAACACAGAGTGAAACTTTCCGCTTGGTTTTTGAAGGTCACGTGATACTCCAGCAAAGCCGATTCCCCCAAAGAAGCGAAATTTTTCCTAGCTTTTTATCACGAGTATTTTTGTCTGCTCTTCGGCTTGATTA
>JAJMCI010000070.1:0-48553 GCA_030565705.1 Metschnikowia baotianmanensis
TTTATGAACTATTTCACTATTAATACCATAAGCGTTAGCTAATCTCACTAATTCCATCTGTTTTTTAAAAACTTCTCTATAAATAAGTCCTAAAACTTTATTCTCAGGTCAGTTTAAAACATCATTTTCTATTAATGATCTCTTAATCTCAGCTATAGATAGTTCAGATTCCTCCTTGATCGTAGAATAATGACGCATATTAACTAGTGACATCTTATTTAGGCATATCGAATTCAGCTTTTCTCCAAAATGAACTATTCTTGGCTGATATTTTATAAATCTTCTATTACTTTTATATTTATCAGTATCCTTAGCATTACCTAAGGCATTTGCTTTTTCGTTTATCTTGCCCCCGTGAATGCTATTATTATCTTGTTTTACACTTGATAATAATACGTTTATAACAATACCTATCATTGCTTTTAGATATTCATTCAAATAAATTACAGTATCCTTTAAGTTACCTCAAAGTATTTTTATTAAGTTCTTAATATCATTCAATAATTTACCCTTTCCGAGGTTCCCGTGTTTGATTAAGTTTTCCTTCAGATACAATGTTTCTACTGTATCTTGAGCTAATGTTAAGTTCTCTTCTGTGTCGGTGTTGACATTGCTTGTGATTTTTGAATATACGCCCTCATTTATATTCTTTGCAATAAAATTGTCTCTGAATCAATATTTAATATGATTTATCTCATAAGATTTTGTAAATTCAGTTATCGCTGAACCGGTTTTAAAATGAAGATTCACTTTCATTAAACTTAACATAACTACTAAAGCTAGGACTAGACTACTCAACCCTATACAAACATTTAGGATATTTTGCCATTTCACACAACCTTCAAAGACTACCTCGTTGGATAGCCCTCCTGTGTTTAGTCCCTCATGTAATAATGTAAATAACATTATCAAATCACACATAGAGAATATATTAATCATTATAAAAATAATAATTAACGTACTGAAAACCAATTGTCCACGTCGTAAAAAGGCTCCAATTAAAACAGGCATTACAAATAAGAATATCATACCTATAGCATGACCTGTAACCATTACATTAAATACTTGATTATTACCTTGTAAATATTGTGGGTTAGGTCCTGATAATTCCATACGTATTATTACTGACATACCTGTTGCTACCATTGAAGATATTAAACCATATCCTAAATATAATATGGCTATATCTTTATGTGATGTACTATACAATCAACGAGTTATATAACTCATAATTTGCTGTACTTTTTTATACTAGATATACCTTTTATTTAATTTACTTACCTTTAAATCCCTTTATATTTAACTTACTAAGTTAACTAATTTAAATAAATGAGTGAAACTTATAACCCCCGTTCCGGGGGTCATTAGTGAAACTGATAACCCGCATTCAGCTGAATGCGGGTCATTAGTACCGGCGACGCCGAGCTGATAACCCGCGTTCCGCGGGTCATTATAATATATTACGCAGGGATATATCAAAGGTCCCTTATATATTATTTATATTTATTTTTTTTTATTATATAAATATGGCCGGGCTAAGCCCTGCTATAAGGGAGGCGGAGCCTCCCCTTATTATAAATTTACTTAGTAGAAATATTATTAAAAGTAAAATAATATCCTATTATTACTCTCGGCTCCGTAAGGAGATATCGCCCCTTGTAATTAATAATCCTAAGTTATTTTAATTAAATATGAAAGAGTGAAACTTTCTTATATATGACTTGAAAGTAGATATATTTTTATTTTCATATTTGAATAATTTAATTTTTAATTCTTTTGTACTAAATAGATATTTTTTTTCTAAATTTAAAGCACCTAAATTTATTTCATAAACAAAGGCCATAACTAATGTAAGTAAGAACAATATTAAAATAGATAATCCATATAGGCTATTTAAATAAGCACTTACTACATAAGGTAAAATAGAAGATATTTCTAAATCAAAAGGTAAGAATAATATAGCAACTAATATAAAAGCAACACTAAATGCTGATCTAGATTGTTGGTAAGAAGTAAATCCACATTCAAAAGGACCATCTTTTTCAACATATGAATTATTAGTTGATATTAAATAATTTAATAATATTAATACACAAGCTACTATAGGTGTTAAATACATATAAAAAGTAAACATTTAAACTATTATTAAATATAAACCTTCCGAAATATATGGTAATATAATAAAAAAACTTAATAATAATAATGTACAACTAGCAATAACATATGCTAATACTGGATTTATAGTTTGTCCTATTATTGTTTTACTTTGCATAGTTATTTTAATAATATTAGCATAATAATATGTAGCAATAACACTACAAATAACTAAAACTAATGTTTCTAATATTAAATTATCTGATAAAGCACCTGATAATATAGATAATTTAGCATAAAATCCTGGTAAAGGAGGTATACCTATTAAAGAAAATAAAGCTAAAATTAAACTAAAACTTAATGTTAAATTTGGTAATTTTAATTGATGAATGTATAAAAGGGGAGACCATTTGGATATTGGGTTACTTATATATTCACTTGATGCTAGTATTATTAAAAATATTATTATATGAGTTAAAACATATTGTATAATATAAATATATAAAGATATATCTGATGACATTAAAGCTAATAAAATATAACCAAAATTTAATATACCACTATATGCTAATATTGTTTTTATATTAATTTGAAATAATGGTTTATATGCACCTATAAATAAAGATATATAAAAAAATATAATTAAAATATAATTACTATATAATATATTATTACTATATAATCAAGCTATTATAGATAATTTAGCAACTATACTAATATAAGCAGTAATATAAGTAGGAGCATAATTATAAACAGCAATACTTCAACGATGTAAAGGAGCTAATCCCATTTTAAATAATAGAGCTATAACTAATATATCAAAATTATTAAAAGTAAAATAATTATTTTGTAAATCTATACCTGAATATAAAGAAGTATTAATCATTTCATTATATATAATAACATCAGTTAAATTAGTAGATCCTGTTGTTGAATATATGAAATATAAAGCTAATAATATTATAGCTGATGCTACACCACCCATTAAAAAATAAAGTAGTGAAGCTCTAGATGCATTAAATGAACGATTATGTAATCCCGTTAATAAATATAATGAATAACTTTGTAATTCTATTAATACATATAAAGCTAATAAATCATTAACTAAAGGAAATAATAATAAACCAATTAAATTAGCTAATACAATTAATAAAAAATAAGTAGAATTTACATTATTTATATTTTTAAATGTATTATATATTAATAAACTTATAACTAATAATAATATTATTATTATAAATGGTAAATTTGTCGATGATAAACTAAATCAATTATTAAATAACGTAAATCCTGGTACTAATGATATTAAATCTATTGATAATATTGTTAATATTAGTACAAAACTTATTGTTATTATACCTAATCTATTAATTAATAGATTATACCCTACTATAGAGTTTGATTTTAAAGATGTAAATACTAAAAATGTTAAAAATGATGTAAATAACATCTCCTATATATTTTTTATATATTAGGTATATTTCCTATATTACCCCTTTTTTATTATTTAAATTATTACCTTATTATTACTCATTACTTAATAATTACTTACTATCCCTTTAAATCCCCTATTAAAAAAGGTAATTATTTATTACTTTAGAAAAAATGTATTAACTATCCTTAATAAATTAATTAGTCGCCGACGACTGATAACCCCCGTTCCGGGGGTCATTATTATAAATAATCTCCCTATATGAAATATTAATAAATAATAAATAAAAAGGTAAAGTCATTTAATAAATAATATAATATAAGTTATTTATATTAAAAGTCATATATGAATAGTTAAGTCTTCCTATATGAAAAGAAGTATAAAAGTATTTATATACTCTTGAATACTCAGGTATCCCCGCCTTCCAGGCGGTAATTATGAAGAATGAAAAGTATATTCATTATTAATCCCGTATTATTTTATCACCCCCCGGCGCATACACGCCGGGGACAATTACCGACACCTACGGTGACGGGGGATAATAAGATAAAATTATATTAAATTAAGTATAGTAATAATAATAATATTAATTATTAATAAATAAGGTATATTTAATAATAAACGACCTATACCGGTACTACCTAAAACTCTAAATAAACCATTATCCATATAAATATTTAATAATCCTCCAAATTTTAATGTATTTCTTATTATAATATTATTTAATAATTGATCATAATAAACACGTTGATTTAAATAATTATAAATATGTGATTTAGATGTCATAAATTTACTATTATATAAATATTCATAAATATAAACTAAACCTAAAGATAAAGATAAACCTAGTATAAGTGGTAGGTATTTAATAATAAATGGTAAAGTAAATTCAGTTTCTATTAAACTATTAGTATGAGGTAAACCTATATTTAAATGAAATATTACGTTATCTCTATAATAACCTAAGAATATACTATATATTGCTAATATAGCCATAGGTATAGACATTCATAAACTTTCATGCATTAAAGTATAAGTATATTTATTACTACGTGGATTATTATAGAATGTTAAATATAAAACTCTTATTGAATATATAGCTGTTAATGTTGCAGATGTAGTTGCTATATAATACATTATATAACCACTTAATGTATATGTACCATATAAAGATTCTATTATTATATCTTTTGAATAATAACCTGATAATCCTGGTATAGCCATTAAAGATAGAGAAGCTATTACCATAGTAGTATAACTAAATGGTAAATAATTAATTAATCCTCCAAATTTACGCATATCTTGAGTTTCTGACATGAAAGAATGTATTATAGATCCTGCTGCCATAAATAATAAAGCTTTAAAGAAAGCATGACAATATAAATGATATATTGCTAAATCATAAGCACTTGAACCTATAGCTATCATCATCATTGCCAATTGCTATAATAAACTAATCATAATTTATCTTTATTTTTCTAAAAAGGAATAATTACCTTATTAAAGATAAATATTAAGTTAGTTTACAAGGACTATATCTTTATTTATAAATACCCAGGTAAAATCCTGATATACTCCAGGTAACACCGAGTAAATTTATATTATATATAATTTATACATTGATAAATAAATAGATAAATATCCCCCTTATGGAGGGATATAACCCCGCACCGCGGGATTATATAAATAGATATAAATATCAAACGTTTAGTCTCTGAAATATCTATTTACTTTTAATATCTCCATAATAGTTAATATAACTATGAAGGATAAAGTTAAGATATCTGCGAATTATTTTATATAATTCTTCGCAATTAGTTTGATTTATATATTAATCAAATATTGATTAAATTATTGAGCCAATTGACTCATAGTAGATAAAGCTATTACTCTTTTAATATCATTAGATACTACAGCTATTAAACCACTAATTAAAGTAGTTATACCACCTAATCATAATATAACTAATAATATAGAAGGTGTATATTCTAATATATAAGATGATCTTACTAATACAAATACTCCACTACAAACCATAGTAGCAGCATGTAATAAAGAACTAACTGGTGTAGGGGATTCCATTGCAGTTAAAAGTCATCCATGTAAACCAAATTGAGCAGATTTAGCAGTAGCAGCAATTAATAACATAATAGCTAATAAATTTAATGTAGTTGTATGAGTATGAGGAGTTAATAATTCTATAGTACTAAATTCAACAGAATGGTATAAAGAAATAATAGTACCTAAAAATATAACAAATAATGCATCACCCATACGGTTAAGTAAAATAGCAGATAAAGCAGATTTCATAGCAGCTATACGTGTATTTCAAAAAGATATTAATAAATAAGAGATAACTCCAATTAATTCTCAACCTATAAACATAGTTATATAGTTATCACTAACAATAAGTAAAGACATAAATAATGCAAATATACTTAAAACTATATAAAAACGATTACGAGCAGGATCAAAACGCATATAATCAATAGAATAAAATAGAACAGCTGAAGTTACAACTCCTATAGGTACCATAACAACCATTGAAAGAGGATCTAATAAAATACCAAAATTTATATTTAAATTACCTAAACTTATTCAATTAAATAATGTTATTTGAATAGGCTCTTCATATTTAAAAGTTAATATATTAAATATTCCTCCCATTGGAAATGATGATCAATTTAGTTCAGAAAAATTAAACATTAAAGTTGATTAGTTACTTTACCTCTCAAACGATAATAAGAAACTAGTAAACTTAATCCTATAGCGGATTCTGCACCAGCTAAAATAATTATATATAATGAATTAATAGTACCATGAATATCATCAAAATAACCTGATAAATATATTAATTTAACTGTAACAGTTAATAATAATATTTCTATAGCTATTAATAATGATATAATATTATTAGGACTTATATATATTATAAATAGTATTGTAATAATTGTAAACATTTTATTAATTTATTTTATAAGTTCTTATTACAAGGTTTTAAACTTTAAAATAAAGATTTATTATTTTACACATATTATATCTTTTATTAAATTAGCCCGGCAACGCCGAGCTGATAACCCCCGTTCCGCGGGTCATTTTCATATTTTATTAATATTACCCCATGGTACAGAACAGAGTGATATATCCTTTAAGATATATTTTTATAATCCTCCAGAGGGGGATATCACCCCGCGTAGCGGGGATATTAATTTTAACTTAATATAACTATACTATACAGATAAGTTATTTCACATATAAATTATACACATATTATACCATAGTACTATAATAATCCTCAAGTCGATAAAAATATAAGAGATAAAATTAATAATTTTATTTTCTGATAAGTATTCTTTCTCATGGAGGATAATAATAAAGTTAATCTGCTCATAGAGCAAGCTAAATTAAACATTTATATAAATAATCTTTTATTAGTGTATGATAAAAGTAATTATAAGATATAATAAAGTATATTTTCATATTTGAATAAATAAATAAAGATTATATTTTTCTTTCATCTTATAACACCCCGACTTAAACTAGATTGTACTAACCTTTATGTAGTCTATACTAAATATAACGGGTTATCCGGAGATATAAAGATATGATTATTATCCTTACTTTTTTAAGGGTATACCCAATGATAGGGATAAATATCCAATCCCGAAGGGAGGTAATTAACCATCAGAGAGGTTAAATATATTATGGAGAAGATCTTTATAAAGTATAATAGACTGTTATTAAATGATTAAAAATGACCCCGCGGAACGGGGGTTATCAGCCCGGCAACGCCGGGCTAATTTAAATTAGAATAATAGGGATATTATCTCGGAGATATTTAGGAATAAAAAAAAAGTATAATGACTGGGCAATGCTTGGCGATAAGGGAGGTCTAGCTTATATAATTATATTTTATATATTAAATTACTTGATTCTCAAATCATATTTAAAATAGGATTAGGTATAATACCTAATAATATAGTAGGAATAATTAAAGCAAACATTAATATAGTTTCTCTATAAGTACAATCAGCAGTAAGAGAGATATAAGGTGTTTTAACACCACCAGTAAGTCTGTTAGTTAATTTCATTTGATATGAAGCAGATAATAAAACAGATAAAGCGGCTAAAGCACCTAAAATAGGAGCACGACTAATAGCCCCAGTTAAAGATAATAATTCACCAATAAAATTAATAGATAAAGGAGTACCAGTATTACAAAAACTTAAAATAATTAAATATATTGCTAATAATGGCATATAAGATATTAAACCTTGATAATAATATATTAAACGATTATGATATCTATCATATAATATACCTCCAACTATAATAAATAAACCAGGAGATACAAAACCATGAGCAACAGATAAAACTAAACTACCAGATATACCTATTAAATTATTAGATAAAACACCTAATATACAAACAGCCATATGAGATATAGAACTATATGCAATTATAACTTTTAAATCTGTTTGTCTTAATGTTATAATAGATGTATATATTATAGTTATAACACATAAAACATAAACTAAAGGAGTATATAATACTACAGCATCTGATAATGTAGGTAATATTAAACGAATAATAGCATAAACAGCTAATTTTAATATAACTCCAGCTAATAATATAGAACCTGCTAATGGTGATTCAGAATGAACAACAGGTAATCATGTATGAACTGGTGCTAATGGAGTTTTAACTGCTATACCTATAGATATAGCTAAAAATAAAATACATTGTAAATCAATTGATAAAACTAATAAACTTGTTGCTTGATAATCTGTATTATCTAATAATACTTCATATAAAGCTATAGCTAATAACATAAATAAAGATGAAAATAATGTATATATTAATATATAATCACTTGCTTTATCTTTATTTGCTGCTCCATATATTCCTATCATTATAAATAATGGTGCTAATGATGCTTCAAAATATATATAGAAAGATGTCATATCTTGACATATAAAATTTAATAATAATATAATACCTAAATTTATTATTAATTCATAATATAATATATTATTTATTGTATTTCAATTAGATATTATTGCTAATGGTATAAGATAAGCTGTTAATATTATTAAAATATCTGCTATACCATCTGTAGTATAATAAACATCTATTTCTGATCAATCATATATTGTAGGTAAGGCTATTAAACCACTAGCTAAAAGTATAATTGGTTTAGCTAAAGTATTTGAACCATTAGTACTAGTACATCCTGTTAAACCTATTGCATTAATAGATCTAGCTGTAATAGTAGTAATAGCTGATAAAAAATAAAAAATAAAAGACATGAGATATAATTTATAATAATTTAATCTTTAATATGATTAAAGGGACTTGAACCCTTAAAAAATTAGACCTAAACTAATCGCGTTTACCAATTTCGCCATAATCATATTTCCCTCCACCCCCGACTAAGCCGAGGGGTAAAGAGATTTCCTCCCCCATCATAGAGCTAGGAGAAATTAATATATCGGATGCAACGTGATTCGAACACGTGGACTTTTAAGGTCTTAATAGCTCAAATATTATGCTTTAAACCACTCAGCCATACATCCTTACCTATAAATATATACCTTTAGTGATAAATATCTACCGTTAAGGAGGGGAGGTAAATATCTGCCACTGGTAGATGTTCATCCGGGAAGAATAAATATAAATTTATTTTTTATTACCCCCGTTCAACGGGGGTGATAAATCCCTGCGGAATTTATTATTTGAAATAGGAAATGGTTGGGCATTGCCCGGCGATAAGGAAGGCCTCCCTCATTATAAATTTTAATAGCTTTAATTTTAGGTATAGCATTCTATTCATTAGGAGATATTTTATTATAAACAGTTAAAGCTAATTTAGAAACTGTATACATTTTAACAATATCAATTTAATAATGACCCGCGGAACGCGAGTTATCAGTCGCCGGTGACTAATGACCCCCGGAACGGGGGTTATCAGTTTCACTCATGACCCGCGGAACGCAGGTTATCCGCCCCGGCGTAGCCGGGGCTATTAAAGAATATTAATAATCTAAAACGTTCTATAATATATAGTAATAGTATAATATCTTTAGTTAAATAACTTAATAATACAGTTTTAATACAATAAACCCCTTTAAAAGAACTTTTATATTTTATATAATCATTTGAACTAACATTATTAAATTATGATATTTTAGGTACAGGTCCTTTATAAAATAAATTATTATTTATTAATTTATAAGGAAACATATCTTTAGACATAGGTAAATAATAAGTTTTAGCTAATTTATCTAATGAAGAAGATAATAATAAATAACTATCATTTAAGTATATTTTATGTATTTTATCATACATAATTAATATAAGTTCAATATTCCCCGCTTCGCGGGGAAATATTAATTAATCCTGTTTTATTATTTTTCAACTTTAATTACCCCCCGAAGGGGGGGGTAATTTAATTTTATCTAATGATAAAGAATTATTATAATAACATACAGTAGGTATTATATATAAAGCATCAAATTTAGATAAATTATGTACAAAAAATGTAGTACCACTATGATTTAATAACATATCTTTTAATAAATCTATAATTAAATTCATAAAGATTGTCTTATAATCATATCTTAAACTATCATCTTTTATATAATAATATATTGAACGTATTATTACTTTAACATTTGATGAATCAAATTTTATATTACCTAAACGATTTAGATCCTATTTAAATACACCATAACCTATAGTTATAGTAATATTCTTTGAATCCATAATACATGTTTATAAATCTAATGTTCCAATAGTTAATGTGCTAGAAACATTTTTACTAAATACTATTTTCTTTTTACTAGAACGTAAGAGATCTTTAGGCTCAGTATTATTATATTCAATAGTCAAATTATTAGATTGAATCTAATATGTATTAAGAATAGATATTTATAAAACAAAACCATATATTAAATTTACTAAAAAATAACTTTATAAGTACTTATCTCTATGAATGGTCCCTATCTAGGTAGACGACCTATAGTTATTTCATATATGAATAGATTTCCCCTGGTGATCTATAAGGGAGTTTCGCTCCCTCATAGATTAAATTTATTATAACTCCATTGGTTTATTATTATATATCTTTATATTTTTAAAGATAATAAATCTCGTAGGGATAATAAATTCCGCAGGGATTTATCACCCCCGTTGAACGGGGTGATAAATTAAATACTTATCGGAACTTTGTCAATTTAAGAACCTCATCAATAACATATAATATATATAAATAATCATAATATATCTAATACATGTAAGTATAAAACTGTAGATTCTGCAAATACATGGGCATTAGTAGTAAAATCATAATTATAAACTCTTCAAGTACAGACAGCTAACATAATAGATAGCATAATCATGTGTATACCGTGTAATCCCGTTAAAGAAAAGAATGTAGATCCATAAACTCCATCTGTTAAAGTAAATGGTGAGTATAAGTACTCTAAACCTTGAAATATAACAAATAATATAATTAATAAAGTTGTTAATAAGAAACCTATTAATGTATTAGTTCTATTTCCATTTATTAAAGCATGATGTCCCATTGTTATAGTTACCCCAGAAGCTAATAATACTATAGTATTTAATAAAGGTAATTCATCTGCTGCAATAGCTTCTATACCTGCTGGAGGTCAAGCCATACCTATTTCCATAGTAGGATTTAATGATGAATGTAAATAAGCTCAGAATAAAGAAGCAAATATTAATATTTCACTTACTACAAATAAATAAAATCCTTGTATTAAACCTCTTTTAACTGCTATTGTATGATTTCCTAAATATGTACTCTCTGCTACTACATCTTTTAATCATAAAGTTAAAACATATAATATATTAAATATATTAAATAATATATAAAAATTTGAACTTATATATGAATGACTTGTTAATCCTATTGATAGTGCTAAATTCATTAACGCAAATGATGTATATAATGGTCATGGTGATGGTGACACTAAATGAAATGGATGTAATTGTATATATCCTCTTACTGAATGTGACATTATTTTATAATAATTTTAAATGTTTAAAACAATAAAGCATTTTTTTATCTACTAGTTATTTAGCTCCTAATATAATACCAGGACAACGCCCTGGTATTTAAATATATTTGAAAGTACTTTACCTGAAGATTTTATCGTATACTTGGTTTCTATCCAAATATACTCCCTCTACAAAACAGAGATATTAATATCACCCCCGAAGGGGTATATAAGTAAATAATGTTACTTTTATTTCGCTTTTCGAGTGTAATATTTTATTCCTTCTTAAATTTAACCCCCACTATTTCTTTATATTATAAAAAAAATATGGCAAGGAATAATATATAAACCCATAAGGATTTATATACCCTGGTTTATATTCATATATGAGAGATATAATAAATATACTCCTTCGGGGGGATATTTATCCCCTCCGGGAATAAATATACTACTTATATTTTCCTATAACCAAGGGTAATATTAACTACTTTATTGAGTCTTTTCATAACGTAATTTATTTATGAGTTAGATAAGAATCGAACTTATATGGATTGCTTAAAAGGCAATTGTCTTACCGTTAGACGACTAGCTCTATTAACCCCTATTGGGGCTATCTTATACCAGATATTAATAAAATTTTTTATATCTGATCTTCCCTATTATTATAAATATCTATAAGATCATTTAGTTATCCTTATATTATAATAGAATAACTTACCTAACTATATTAAATAAGTTGTCTTTATTTATATTCCCTCTGGGGATATAAATACCCCCGGCGTAACCGGGGAATTTATATTACTATAAATACTAGATTAAATCTTGAAAAAATAATTTTATGCCTTTGAAAAGAATTGAACTTATACACGACGCGCTTCAAGCGTATGCTCTACCATTTAAGCTACAAAAGCCATCACCTGGCGTTACCAGGTTGATAACCCGCGGAACGCGGATCATTATTTTAACATTCCAAGAGTAAGTAGAATTGAACTACTATAGCATATTTTGAAGACATGGGCTTTACCATTAAGCTATACTCTTAATAATAAGAGATGGTATATTACCATCTTCTTATAGTTAACCTATGACTCATAATTAATAAGTTCCTTATTATTTAATATGTCAACCATAACATAATTGAAATATTCAGTCATTCAGTTAGATATTACTTTAAATAAAATAGGTATATATCTATTATATAATGAGTAGGAATTTTTATTAGGTTGTATAGGAATCGAACCTATGGCTCAGTCGTGTAAAAACCGTGATTTAACCTCTAATCGAACAACCTATATGATATATATATAATAATAGAATGACTATATCTTAGACGTAAATTATAAAAAGGCTTTATCTTATTATTGACTTTAAAATATAAGATATATCCACCTACTGGTCGTTTATAAGAGATCTTCGCTTTCTCATATTTTATTAAATATAGGGTATATACTATCATATCTCCCCCCGAAGGGGGTATATTATTAATCTTATTTATTTTATAAAGTAAAATTAGGTAATTCATACCTCTTAAAAGGGTAAATTCATGGTAATTTATAAATATAACACCTAAAATTATATACTTACCTATATAATAATATTCCCCTCGAAGGGGGAGTATATCTCCCCCCCTTCGACTACTCTGAGGTATATTATTAATATAAATCCCCCGGCGTAGCCGGGGGGATAATTAAAGTTTTTCTATCTAGAGTTGTTTTAATCTTATGACTAAATTTAGCATGAAGATCTACGTCATTTACGATCCGAGGATCCATAATTTATGTTTTATCCTCTATAGTTCATATATGAATAATTTTGGCTAAGTTAGCTTTAAAGTTATCTAGTTAAATAATTATCTTTATAATATATATATATGAGGCATTTAGGATGCTCTTTTATATTATACCGTAAAAGGTATGGGCCCATTAAGGCCAAGGATTATATAACTAGATTCAACTAGCTAAGTTAGGTTATATATGCTTATTATATGTTTGAAATATTAACCCCTCAGGGGTAATATTTCAAAGGGTATAAATTTAATGTAAGTATATTGCATCTTTTAAATATCCTGAGAATAAAATACAGAATACATAAGCTTGAATCATACCTATTGCAAACTCTAATATTACAATAGCTATTACTCCAGCCATAGGTATAACACCTAGAACTAAACCTATTAAAGAAGATCCCATTAATCCTAGAATTAAACTACCTAATATAAGCATAAGTAAATGACCCGCCATTCATGGACATTATTAGTAAATATTATCTTCCCGTATATCTAAGATAGTAAGGAAATAGCCCAGCTAATCCAGGCTATTATTTAAAAATTTTTTTTATATATATTTTCCTTTGAAAGGGGTAGATAAATTCCTACTTAAATAATTAGATATCTGACATTGACGAATTCCTAATTATCTAGCTGCTTGACCTTGAGATGAAAAAGTATGTGTTATATTTTCATTTAAATATAATACTTTAATTTTCATACTATTTTTTTGTATAACATTTTTAGAAGTAATAGGTTTATCTGCAATAAAGTTATAACGATTTAAATAAGGTTTACTATTCGACCCTGCGGACAGGAAAAGGCCAGCATTGCCGGTCTTATTAGATAAATTAAATTTATAATAAATAGATTTATTATATGTTATATTATCTTTTTTTATTAAACTTGCCAAACAGAATAAATAAAAAAATATCTTTTATTACCCCCGTTCAACGGGGGTGATAAATCCCTGAGAAATTTATTATATAAAAATATATTTCCGCGAGGATATATATTCCCGCTTCGCGGGGCTAAATTTAAATAAAACACTTTTATTCTTCCCTGTAGTCTGTAAACAATGTTAATCATCAACAGGGATCTTTAATCTTAAGTTTTACTTACTTAAGAACCAGTTTCCTGGCGATTAGAGTACACCTTATAATATTATTATTTATCATACTTATTAATATACGACTAATATAATATTAAAAAACCATCTACTCGTTGCTCTTTTACATATTAATAATATAATAATATATCTTTTTTATTATATATTATATCTCTGGGTAATACCAGGAGTAGTAATTATCCCCCCGGCTACGCCGGGGGGATGATCACCCCCCCCCGAAGGGGGGGTAATTATAGGCCCCTTAAAGGACCAAACCCTTTAGGGGTTTAATATGATTTAGATCCGCGATCACCCATTTCAAATTTATTATCATCTTTAATGATATTACCATACCTTGAGTCATTAATCAAGCCGGTCCCTCCCGTATATACGGACGGTACACTCGGGCTAATGCCCTGGTGTTAAATAGTTTCCTATAAAACCTTGGTTATTAAAGCTTTAGGGCTTCCCCGGAATTTGGTTTTTTTACACAATGGCATATAGTCATTTTATTTATATTACTTTTCTATCTTAATATATTTATTATATTTATCTAGATATAAGTGAAATATTAGTGCATTAATATTTCATGACCTCCTTTCGGGAGGTTATAACCCGGCTGCGCCGGGGCATTCGAAAAATAAATCTTCGAATTTTTATTTATATAAATAAAATAGATAATAGGTTTCCCTATATATATAAATCCTAACTTATTACAATAAAAAAAAGGTAATAATGAAAGACTATAAATTTTATGTTAGCACTTAAACGTAAACCTAAAGATAATGCTTTAGAACTATAAGATAATGTTTCAATTAAAACTAAAACTGGAACTAATGCTAATGGAGTACCTGTAGGTACAAATAAGCTAAAGAAATTTCAACCATGGGCATTTAATCCTAATATTGTTAAACCTAATCATAATGTTAAACTTAAACCTATAATACCTACTATTTGAGCTGATATAGCAAATGAATAAGGTATCATAGATATTAAATTAGCTATTAATATAAAGTTAAATAATGAAAAAATAAATGGAAAATAATTCTCACCTCTTGGTCCTACTTGACTACGTACCATATTTAATACTGTATCATATATTGCTAATATACTTAAACCTCATCTTGTAGATTTAATTTTACCTTCTGATATTATTGTATAGTAACTTCCTATTATTACTAATACTAATACTAAATATAATACATAATTAGATAAACTTATTGTTGATGAATTATTTATTGTTATTAATGTTCTTATTTCAAATTGCTCTAAAGGAGAAAAAATCATTGATTTTATATTATTTCCTTAAATTTTATAAGGTCATATAATCTCTTTATTTATTTTATTCTATATTTATATATATTTATAAATAAAGATTATATTTAACTTTTGACTCTTATTCCCTATACTTATATCTTTTTCTTAAATCTATACTTTTATTCTCTTATATTTAATTACCCCCCCTTCGGGGGGAGGATAATTATAAGTATAAACTTTTTAGTTATTACCCCATTATATATTCTAAACATTTATATCCGGGCAAAACCCAGGTATCCTCCAGATAACAAGGGGGGATCCCCCTGAAGAGAATTATTTATTATGTTACCTCCCTAATAGAAAGTGGAATTATAGAAATAATAATAAGATTGTATAAAGAAACATGTTAAATAATCTGAGGAAGTCTAACTCCCTTATATCTCATTACTTAAACCTTAAATATAATCTTAAGTGTAAAAAAGTAATAAGATATTCATATTATATCATGTAAGTGCCTAGATAAATATATACCCTTAGGGGTATATTCACCCCCAAAGGGGGTAAATATTTATGGTTAGTATAATAATTTACATACTTATAAAAGGAATATAAAAATATTATATCTTATTCCAATATCTTATTTTTATTTATAAAAATAAAAATAAATCATATAAGACTATAATTTAGTTATTATAACTCTTGATAAATATAATTTAACTATCGCTGGTAATATAAAACGACATGATAAATATATTAATACTGATAAAGCTATAATACCAAAAAATATTATATGTAAAAAATAAAATGGAACTAATTGTGGCATAAATTAAATAAAATATGTAGATAAGGTCCCTAATTATACCGGCTGAGCCGGGCTGATAACCCGTGGAATGCGGGTCATTATATAATAAAAATATATATATAATTGGTCATATAATAACCCCAACTTAAATCAGGATGTAACAATCTTATAATAATAGTTACTAAATAAAATCCATATTTACCTTTAATACAAAATATACTATTTATATAATGGTTAATTATAATATGGAATGATAAATAAATATATGAACCATCAAGATATCTTGATGGATGACTATAAATAATAAACTTCAGATTGAAGGGACTTGAACCCCCATAATTATACACCCAATGTATAGACGTTACCAATTACGCAACAATCTGTTTAGGTACATCAAGATTTAGTTAATGATAATATACCGAGGTAAACCCGATAAGATAATACCCGAAGGGGGATTATATTTCCTTCTATTAATAATTTACTCACTATGTGAGATATATATTCCTTTATATTTATAATACCTTTAATACTGTCTGCATGGCATATATATTAGAGTATTTTAAAAATAAAATAAAGAGAAGTTTCTATTCATTATATCATTCTATTTAACTCTCCGGTTATCTACAATTTTTTATCTATCATCATGTAGTAATAGATAAGGTAATTAACCATAATATAGTATATATGTTAGATAGATAATATTGTCCGGTTGTTCATATTTATCAAAATTATATATTCATCTTAATTGTCTCGCCGGCTTTGCCGGCTGACTATTCCCCCCGCCGAGCGGGGGGAATTATGTTATATAACACAATTAAGATAACTTGAAATCATATAGAATACTGAGAGAATCGAACTCTATAAAGAATTAATTTGCAATTAATCTATTCAACCATGAATAACAATATCCTTACCTTTATATTTTAATAATATATAAGGGTCCCCTTTATATCTCCCTACGTAATATATACTAAAGCGTATAGCTACTTAATAGTCAGGATAAAGTATTATTACCTTATAAGGTTATTTATCTATAAATATTATAAATAACCTAAAACTCTATAAATGGATGAATGGCCCGCGTTCCGCGGGTTATCAGCCCGGCTCAGCCGGGCCTAATGACCCGCATTCAGCTGAATGCGGGTTATCAGTTTCACTAATGACCCCCGGAACGGGGGTTATCAGTTTCACTTATTAATAAAAATATTAAACTAAAAATCCGGTTAACCCGCCCAGGGGGCGGGTATAACCCCTCTTTGAGGGGTCAATTAGTAATATTTTACTACCTATAATTATCCCCCCCCGGCGTAGCCGGGGGATGATCACCCCCCCCCGAAGGGGGGGTAATTATTTATAGGAGCGACATATGTTTATATGACAAACGTGGATCGAACACGTATAATAGTATTGGAAGTACTAGGGTTTACCATTTAACCTATTGTCACTTTTATAATTTAACCACAATGGGAATTGAACCCATATATTTACTATGAAGAAGTAATATCATAACCCTTAGATCATGTAGTCTATTTTATTTTATATAAATGATAATCAAATTATTCCCTTTACTTAGCGTAAGATATAATCACTCTTATGGTGAGTAATGGCCGGGCTAAGCCCGGCGATAAGGAAAGTCTAGCCTCCCTTAATTATATTACTATAATTACTAGGGGGTAGTTACACCACCTTATATAATTTTTATTATTTCTTTATAAATAAAGGTAAAATATAAATGTCGTATTGAAGAATCGAACTCCACACCTTCCGATTACAAAACGGATGCTATACCTTGTTAGCTTATACGACTACCTAAGATAGGAATTGAACCTATATTTAATGCATATGAGGCATTTGTTCTAACCATTGAACTACCTAAGTACGGATAACTACTGAGACTTGAACTCAGATATATCGCTCCACATGCGAATGTTCTACCCTTGAACTATAATTATCTTGTCTACTTACATAAGTCGGACTTGAGGAAAGATAGAATCGAACTATCGCAGCACATAGGCACTAAAGTTACAATTTAGTTCTAATTACCAACATTAGAATTTCCCCTTTAATAATCTGTTAATATTATCCCCAGTGGGGATATTCATTTTACTTATATTAATAAATTATTTCCTCTTTTAAGTAGCCATAGGTTATCTCATATATATTATACATTATTTTATTACGGTTAGTAGGAGTCGAACCTACACGATTTATATCGGAACAATTTAAGTGTTCTATGTCTACCATTTCATCATAACCGCTTTCTTTAATATATCAAATACTCCTCCCCCCGAAGGGGGGGGTCTCCTTAGTAAAACTAATATTACCCCGCGATATGGTGTTCCCGGTAATATTGATATATATATTTATCATTTCTAAATGATAAGTAAAATAATTTATTTAGTCTAATAGGAATTGAACCTATATCTTACGATTATCAATCATACTCTCTACCATTGAGATATAGACTAAAAACCTTTTTTTCTTATATATAATATATAAAAGGTAAGGTTAAAATAGGATCATATATGAATAAATAATATTTCCCGACCAGGTTCCCCTAGCCGAACCGTATTTCAACTTACAGCTTGTCCTATAATGAATACCCTTAAGATATTCTTAATATTTCGAGCTGTTGATGAGTGGTTAGTACGAAGTAGCAATTAATTTCACCGTAACGCTCTAGTTTACGATTACTAGCAATTCCTGTTTCATATAGTCGAATTTCAGACTATAATCCATAAGTGATATATATCAAATTAATATTTTTTAATAATAAAGATTAAATCTTTATATATAATTATTGTAAATATTATTGTAACACGTCGATAGCCCATCTTATAAGGGTCATCATGATTAGTCTTCATCCCCTGCTTACATTCTTCGAAAAAAGAATCATATACTTAAGTATGAGGTTTACGTTCATTCAATTAATTAAAATTAAACTTTACAGCATGAACTGACGACAACGATGTAACGCCTGTCTAAAAGATTCAAAAGATGGTAAGATTTGTGGCGGATTATCCAATTAAATGACATGTTTCACTGCTTGGGACTACAACCGTCTAATGTCTTGTATTTCACCCTTGCGAGCATACTAATCAGGCGGAATATTTTTCATTTTCATTTACATTTGTAATATTCATAGTTTTCTGCTACGACTAAATGGGTATCGAATCCATGTCGCTACCGTAGCCTTCATCTCACAACGTCAATAATTTAAAGTAATCTCTTTACAGTCTTAAAGTTTTCAACATATTTCATCCCTTATACTTTAATTCTTATTACCTTTTTATTATTCTATTTTTATTTAAAACGTACTACAGATACTTTAAGCCATTTTGATCAATGCTTGCTCTCCATGTATAACCGCAGCTGCTGGCACATGTTTTAGTTAGAACTATTTTATACAATATCATTATTATTAATACAAAATTTTTATAAATTTTATATCCCCTAATTAGGGTATATAATTAGAAGTTTAGAGTTGTCCTATAATCAATTATTATATTGCTCGCTTTTACGAACAAATATATCCTTCCTAAGAAAGATATTATCCCCTGAGGGGGATATTTATTTTTTGATTTCCTTCTCGTAGATAACTTGATCAGTCGTTAGACCATTGTCAAATATTCCCCACTGCTGCTCTATAAAGAGTTGATTTTTATCAATGTGATCTTTATGACGTTAATCATAGATTTCAGTTCTAAGGCTAGATTTTTTATCTATTACCTACATCTGAATTAATATAGTTTTCTATCTTTTTTAGATGTATAATTTCATATTAGATGAAATAGTTCAGCATAGCCGACTATAAGGGAACAAATTCCCTCATTATATATATTAATATTACTCACCTTAACGCTATTTATATATAAGATAAATCTTATATATCTATAACTTGCATGTGTTATGTCTCTACATAGCATTCGATCTGAACCAACATCATGTTCTCTTCAATAAATTTATATTAATTTTGAATTACTCAGAATTGAACTGAGATACATCCATTATGAGTGGAATGCTCTACCATTGAGCTATAATTCATTCTCTTTTCCCTTTTATTTTGCAGTAGATAGATTCGAACTACCATATTAAAGGCATGAGCTTTAAATGTTACCATTACATTATACTGCGTTATTTTTATGACATAGTAAGAATTGAACTTACATTTTTATTTCCGTAGAATAATACACTAACCATTGTGTTATATGTCAATCTCCCTTTTTATTTATATTTAAATTTTATCATATAAATATAGGTTTATATATATTATTAACGGATAGCCAGCGAATTGAACGCTGATAGCTAAAAGCAATTACGTAGCAAGTAATCTGGTTTACCAATACCGAACTATCCTTATTATTCTTTATATTTTATTATATTAGTCCTGACGCCAGGTTGATAACCCGCGGAACGCGGGTTATTATTATATTTATAATTACCCCCCCCTTCGGGGGGGTGATCATCCCCCGGCTACGCCGGGGGGATAATTATATGATAGGAAAGATTAGTAATCACGCATTGCATCAGAATCGAACTGACAACTCTTATAGTGACATTATAAGGCTTTACCATTAAGCTACCAATGCTTATCATCCTTTAAAAGTTATTATAATAAATGCTTACTGAGTCGATATGATTCGAACATATATAAGCCTAGCTCAAATCTAGGGGACTTACCGATTAGTCTACAACTCATATTTACCCCCCCTCTTTATTAAGATTATTATCTATTAAGTTAGGGTTATTTTAATATTTCATCCCTTATAGGATAACTCTACTTTTTAGAGATATTTTATTACCATTATTTTTACTAACTTACCTTTATATTATTTATTTATCTTTTTTTTAGATTAATAACACTTTATTAATATATTTATATATATTTAATAAATTTAAAGATAATTTAATATAGTTAAAATATAAGAATTACCAGCGGAATGCGGGTTATCTGTCCATAAAATTAGGTAGATTATTATTTAGATTCTTTATTAATAATAAGGTATTTATAATTTTATATATGAATAGTTTGTTTTTTTTACTTTAAAGTAAAATAAATAGATAGATATAAAATAAATGAATATAGATAATGATACTTTTATATAAGGAATAAAAGTAATAAACATTTCCCCATCGGGATATTTAGCCCCTTCGGGGAATAAACATTAATAACTAAATCCAATATATAATTGACTATCAATAAGGTATAATAATACAGGTATATATATAGCTAAACCAAATAAAATAGGTAGGAAATATATTCAACATAAATTAATTAATTTATCATATCTAACTCTAGGTAAAGTAGCTCTAACTCAAATATAAGTAAAAGCAAACATATTAGCTTTAATACCTAAAATTATACCTGTACCACCTCCAAAGAATAATATAGCAGTTAAAGTAGATAAGAATAATATAGAAGCATATTCTGAAAGGAAGAATAAAACAAATATAGAAGATGAATATTCGGTCATATGACCTGAAACTAATTCAGACTCAGCTTCAACATTATCAAAAGGAGGTCTAGCACATTCAGCTATACAACCTATAAATCATATAATAGATAAAGGAAGTAAAGGTACAAATAATCATATTGATTGTTGTAAAAATACATAACGTGATAAATTCATACTTCCTGCAAATAATATACATAATAATACTATAGTTGTTAATACTAATTCATAACTTATTAATTGAGCTGTAGAACGTATAGAACCTAATAAAGAATATTTACTATTAGCTGATCATCCAGCTAATAAGGTTCCGAATACACCCACTGAAGATATAGCCAATGTTAATACTAATCCATACTCATGATCTGTAATAGTAACACCAGGAGCAAAAGGTATAACTGATCAACATAATAAAGCAGATATTAAACTTATAATAGGACTTATAAATAATATTAATCTATCAGAATGAGTAGGTATAATTATTTCTTTAAGTAATAATTTAGCTGCATCGGCGATGGCCATAAGAACACCATAATACAATTATATTTATTTAATCTTATAAAATCTCTACGATGCTTTTTATTTTGCATACATTTTTAAATTTTACTTAGATAAAGTTTAAATCTTTTCTCCCTAAATATAAATTATAATATACTCATAAGCATATTTAAAATATATCCATTTAGCAAAGAATAAATAATAAAACATATATCCGTGTTACGGATTGCATATTTATTCTTCTGTATTTTTTCAAATAGGGTCTGACTATATCTTTTATATAACTTCCCTCCTTCATAGTTATCCCTCTGATGTAACGATTGAACATTAACCCAACGTAATCAAATAGGGACATCCCCGGCTATGCCGGGAATATTAGAGATAAAGTTATATATATTATTAATTAGTCGATGAACTAAATACCTATATAATAAAAGGTATTTAGCTGCGGATCATCTATTTCCTTTCGTCATTTATTTCAATATTACTCACCACTATTTACGGAATAGTGGTATAAATATATTACTATATTTACTTAGTAGAAATAACTTTAAGATATCTCCGCAATTTAATAATTCAAAGGCTTAAATAAATGTCTTAAATTTATTTAACTTGCCATACCCCCTTTATTAGTAATGGGGGAACGGCGGATAAAAAGTATAATATTCCCCTATCGGGGGAAAATATTAAATGATCGGTTAATCAAATTAATAAAACCCGTAATCTGTTAACATAGTTAATCGTTACGGTATAATAATTAAATAATAATAATAACTCGCGGAACGCGAGTTATCAGCCCGGCTCAGCCGGGCCTAAGTATAAAAAAAGATAGACATCACAATTCTAATGTCCTAGAGAATTAACCTCTTCATGAGGAGCGCTAAATATGTAATATCCTTTAAAAGCTTTACCAGTATCAATATATTTTTTAAGATTATTACTACCTATTTTTAAATTAATACGAGCTTCATTTAAATTAGGATAAGTTGGAGATTTATCATTTATTAATATTAAATGTCCTTTTATATCTTCTATATATACTCATACTGGAGTAACTCTAGGTTTTAAAATAATAAATGGATTACTATTTAAAAATTTAGTTTTCATATCATTAGTTAATTCATTACGAAATAAAACTAATCATATTTTATTATGTTTAAATTTAATATTTTTATCTAGTTTTGATGAAATATATTTATATTCTACACCTAAATAATTAGCAGCTAATTGAGCATTATTAAAAGGTCCTTTAATTAAATTTAAATTATCTGCATTATATATTCAAACTGTATTTTTTTTAGGTTTTATATTATACAAATCTTTTAAATTATTAAATTCATTATCAGTAATTTTATTACTAAATAAATATTTACCCTTTAAACCACCAATTATAGGTTTATTTAAATGCTCTGAGATAGTAGTTGTATTAATATCTTTAATTTTACTATATCCACGTACCGAATCAAATATATTCTCAATATATTTAATTTCATTATTTAAAACATATAATTTATATTCAAATATCTTTATAGGAACACATCTATTTAATAAAGAATCTAATTTTATTACATTATTATTAATTAATTGATATGTTTCTTTTATATTTAAAATAGGTTTATTATAGAATAAAAAATTATTATACGGTACATTAGTATTTAAATACGTTTTTATTGTAGCTCTATTAACTTTAGTATATTTATTTGTATCTGAAATACTATTAAATAGTTTAAATTTTTTACTAATATAAATTCCCCGGGAGGGATTTATATCCCCAGAGGGACCATCTACGTTTGACTGATTATAATCCTTTTCAGAGATTATATTATCTATAGATTCTTTATCAAGATTAAGAAATTCATATAGATAAATTTTACAACCAGCAGAAGTATTATTTATTTCACCTTGTAAATTTTTTAATATAGAAATTAATGAAATATTAGTATACGTACTATTTAAAGCATTACTTCTTAATACAGTATTTAAAACAGGTAAATAATTTTTTAAATATATATCTTCATATTTTCTTAAATCTTTTATATCACATGTTTTTATTACGGATACTTTAAATTGATCTCAACCTACTATTTTAACAAATTTATAAAATTTATTAGTACTTTTTAATCTAATATGTCCTCTAATTCTTTGAGTTATATTAGAAGATTGACCAATATAGCTTATTTCTTCATTATTTTTATACTCAATTAAATAGATACCTGAAATACCTTTTCATTTATTAAAAAATTTTAATAATTCTTTAGAATCTCCCATATTATAACAAGTGTCAATAATATTTCCTTCATATTTTATACCAGATATTTTTCTATTTTCATATAACATATTTATTGCTTCTTTAATTTTAAGATTAGAAGGTGTGATGTTATCCTTATACTCCCCAAGCTTAGCTGGCAAGAGAGAGAGATTATTATTTTTAGTATGTAATAATCTTGTATTATTTAACATATAAGGTTTAATATTAAAATTACCCGGCGAAGCCGGGTGATCGCCGGGTATTACCCGACCATTATTATACTTTTTTATTGTATTTATATAACCTACGGCATTAGGACCAACCCTACGCTGGAAATATCCGAGAGCTTTTCTCTCCCCTACGGTTAAGAAGGCAACAGCTAATAAAACTGATAGAAACATAATTAATAATTCAATAAATTGTAACATTATTTTACTATTGCTATTGACCCTACGACACTAAGTATAAGAATAAGACCAGTAATAATTAATAATACAGCATATTCTGTATAAAATTGTAAACCTACGGTTATTAATTCATTATATGTTTCATTTAGATTTTCTACTAATCCTACTGGATTATAACTTAAATCTAAAGGTATAAATGATATAGCTAAAAGTGTAATAACTAATGGATTAGATTCACTTTTTGTTTTATATTCTATTTTTAATAATGATAGAATAAATAAAAATAATATTGCTATAGCTCCTACATATATCATTATATATAATATACCCATTAATACATAATCATTATTATATAATGATATCGCTGTACTTAAAAATAATATTATTAATCATAATATACTTTGAACAGGTGTTAATATTCCTATTGCTAATAGACTTGAAATTCCACTTATTAAATTCATAATTTTGTAATATTTTTAAACTCACCTTTTATTTAACCGTTTATATTTTAAACATTATTTGTTTAAATACTTACCCCCATAAAGCTTATATAAATATATTATTTTACATTTTATTACTTTCATCTATTTATTCTTATATATCTTAAAAAGTATTCTCCTTTGAGATACACTTTAAAACAAGATAGATGATAATATTTATATAATAATATAATACCCACATCGCGAGTTGATATATCCCCTGAGAGGATATATATTTATATATATTTCAAATAATGATTTCTCTTCTTTGATATGGAGATTGATTAAAAAAAGGTTAAACTTTATTCATTTTACGTCTATATTTGGAATTGAACCAAAGTCGATGTATTAACAGTACATTGCTTTACCACTAAGCTATACGGACTTATATTTTATGAAATTATACATAATCTTCTACTTCATATATATTATGAAATTAAATATAATCTTCTACTTCATATATATATAATGAAATTATATATATTACCCCGCGGTGCGGGAGATAACCTCATGGGATTATATTATAATAATGACCCGCGGAATGCGAGTTATCAGCCTGGTTAAACCGGGACTGACTTACAAATACCTTATTATACTTTTTTATTAAAATTATCCCCCCGGCTACGCCGGGGGATGATCACCCCCCCCCGAAGGGGGGGTAATTATAAATAAGATAAATAATGGATCATATATGAATATTTTATATTTGGTAATGACCCCCGGAACGGGGTTTATTAGTTTTACTCATTTAATAAGATAGATAGCATAAGAATGATAAATATCTATTTAATAAGGAAGGCTTAGCCTCTCTTATTGCCAATTAGATAAGTAGTATTAATATATCTATAAAAGAGGTAAATTAAATCGAAATAAAATTTATTCTGTTTCTGATAATCACTCAATAAATTCGTTAATAGGTACACAATCTATTTTAATAGGCATTAATGCATGGTTAACTCCACATAATTCACTACATTGACCGTAATAAACTCCAGTTCTTTGTATTAAAGTACTTACTTGGTTTAAACGACCAGGTGTAGCATCTATTTTTATACCTAATGAAGGTACAGCAAATGAATGAATAACATCATTAGCAGTAACTATAAATCTTATATGAGTATCAACAGGTATAACTATAGAAGTATCAGTATCTAATAATCTTAATTGACCTTCTTCTAACATGTCTTCAGGTATAATATATGACTCATATTCAATAGTTTCTCCTTTATCTGATACAAAATCAGAATATTCATATTTTCAATATCATTGTAATCCTACAACTTTAATAGTCATAGCAGGTGTTAATACTTCATCACATAAATATAGTAATATAAAACTAGGAAAAGCTATAAGTAATAATATTATAGCTGGAAATAAAGTTCATATAATTTCTAATGTTTGTCCATGTTTTAAATATTTATAAGCAAATTTATTATCTTTAAAATCTACTATAACAATATATAATATATATGATACTAAACCTAAAATTAAAGCTAAATAGAACATTATATGATCATATAACTCATGTATTCCTTCTTGGTTTGGTGAGGCTGAATCTTGTAAACGAACTCCTCATGGTGTTGGTACGTCTAATCAAAGCATAATTTTTTTTTTTTTAATAATGGTTATAAATACAAATTATTTGGAATTAATCGGACTTGAACCGATATCGTTCGCATGCAAAGCAAATGATCTACCAATTGATCTATAATCCCTGATCTTTTACCCTTTTTTCAAAGTTTAAAAGATTAATATAATGTAGGTATATGTAATTAAAAATTAGATATTAACATTCTATATTATAAAAGTTAATATATCTGAAAATTTCAGATTTTGTAAATAATATATCTTATTTACTTACTATAACATCGTAGTCTTCAATGTCATAACTCTATTATTATGTGATTTAATATTTGATATGCTTTCAATATGTAAACATTAATTTCTTAGCTTAATTAATTATACCCGAAGGGGGTAATTATTATACCATTGGAAATCACCTTACTATCCTTGCGTACACTTAAGGTCATAAAATAGAGTCTTAGCTATAGATGATAAAATCATTACTGACTCACGTCGTAATTAACCCATCTCAAGTAACTCTTTAATGGACGAACAGTCCAACCCTACCTGGCTGCTGCAACTAGGAGGATGAGTTTAGACGACATCGAGGTGGCAAACACTGCTGACGATATCTACTCTCACGCAGTATTACCCTGTTATCCCTAGCGTAACTTTAATTCGTTATCGACATCCATACCATTTGATTATGCCTGTTCTCTACACTCTACGTAAGTACTAATTTCACTTGTTAGTGTCATTATCATTGCACAATTATGTTGTTATCCTTGCATATTAAATTATTAATACCTGGGTTATACCTAGGCATAAATAATTATGCTCATTAATTTGAGCTATTACTATTTACCATATAGTTCTATTGTACGTAATATACTATTAAATAAAAAATTTAATTAATTCTATTAATTATTAGACACATCAGATGTGTTGTCTGAAGTCGACGCCCCATCGAAACTAACCATTTTACTCGGTCTTTAAGATCATTTTATGATATCTTCTTTAATAATCTTAATAAGATTATTATAAAAATTTAACTTAAATTAGATAATATTTTAAGTCATATAGGTATCTCATTTTATTCATTTTACTCCGTTAAGAGCTATTCTACTAAAAGTAAAATAACTGAATTTAACCTAATCTAATCTGAAATGACCTAAAATAATAATCAAAATAAAACTATAGTAAAGCTGCATAGGGTCTTTTTGTCAATCTACAGCTATTCGGCATCTTCACCGTAATTGTTATTTCACTGGGTCTACTTTGGATACAGTTGGCGCATCGTTCATTCATTCATGCGGGACGTCAATTATACGTCTAGGAATTTCGCTACCTTAGGATCCTCACGATAAGACCGCCGTTAACCTCTCATTAATAATTCACCTTTTATAGTTCCTTTTTTATTTAAGAAGCACTGGGCAGATTCCACCTATTATACTTATTATTTCTAATATGCAATAGGCTGTGTTTTTGGTAAACAGTCGCACGCCATTGACGTTTTTAGTCATTTGCCGAGTTCATTCAAAGTAGTTATCCCATTCTCCCTTTTATCATACCTGTGTCGGTCTACAGTACGGTTTTATTTTCTTTTACTTGTCTTTACTCCCATCGATTAAATATTTCTATTTTTACCTTAGGGACCGTTCGTTTATAGTAAAACCTTATGATTTTAGGAGGATAATCTTTTATTATCTATCGTTACTCAAGCCAGCAATATCTCTAGAATTTTTCATTCTATATTCCGCTACCATAAGATTTATATCTTATCTATAGTTCAGTTTCTTTATAATTTTTTTTATATTATAAAGTATTAAATACTATATATATAATATTCAATATAATACTTAGACCCGTGAATTAGCTCTATTATAAGTAAATAATGACTTTATCATTTCTAGGTAAAACCTAAGAATAATAAATAATATCATTATATATCAAATTAGTGCATTGTTACATGTTCATTAAATGATGGTTATTGTCAAACCCACATACTAATTGTCTATATTCTTAAATTTGATTAAATATCATATAGATTATGTTCACTTAGTTATTATTTGGGACTTTCACTTAATAGTCTGGGTTGTTTCCCTTTCGACTTACTACCTTATCGCAATAAGTCTGACTCCTTATTGTTTTCAATTAAAATTTTTAAATTTTAATAGATTATTATTAACTGATTCCGAGATTAAAATACTTTGATAGAATTCAATAAATCCCCCAAATGTATTTAAGTGCTGTACCAGTTTAAATTTTAGGTTTTTACCTACAATAAAGGCTATACTAATATATATTTCGCAGAAAACCAGCTATCGGCAAACCAGATTTGTCTTTCACTTCAATTCATCTATCTTTAAAGGTTATTGCTACAACCACTTATTGAGTCATTGATAATTTTAAATTATCAACACTTGTAAATGAATAGATCGTCTGCTTTCGGGCTTATTAAATTTAATTATTCCTTTATTTTTATTAAAGGATTATTAATATAATATATATATATTAATTTTTTCTTTTTCAATTTAATTTATTATTTCACTAAATCTAATAACTCACTGGCCCATTATACAAAAGGTACGTTATACTATAACTACTCTCTGTTAATATATTTCTTATCTTTCCCTTACGGTACTTTACTCTTAATTTTTACTCTTTATCTTAGTAGTTGGAAACTACTTTATTCATACTTCTTAGTATTAATTTTAGATACTGATATTTTCACTCACCGTTACTAATATCATCCCTGTTGGTTTAATTACAAGTTACTCAGATGTTTCATTCCTCTTGTTTTTCCTTTTTACATTTTCATGTTTAAGATTGACTAAAAGTCTTTTTATCTTTTATAAAAATTAGTTTAATAATCCATATATTAACATTTTTTACATATACCAATTTTCAATATATCACCTATATTATATACTTTTTATATTTATACTATTTTATTATTATCTTATATTATTCATGTCTCCACCTACAAATTTAGATAATTTACATTAAAAGCTACTCTCACGAGATATACATGCGGTATTCATTTATAGGTTAATTAATATCCACGCTATATGAGGAGGTACCCTTCTGGGTAATATTATCAATTAAATTTACCCTTTTACTCTGTTAACGTAGTTAACAAACAATGGAGTATTATTTTTTTAGTTATATATATTATAGGATTAATATCTAATGAATATAGATACATGATAGGTTCTTATATGAATATATATATATATTTATTAATGATCAGGCTAAGTTCTATAATTAAGGATCTTCATTATTTTTATAAGTAATTTTAAAATTCTACCCGACATAATGATGGGTAAGCATATTCCCGCGGCTACGCAGGTATATTATAATAATATTTATTCTATTATACGTTGTATAATAAAAGGAATGATATCATTAAACGAAGTTATTTTTATTTATAACTGATATGAATAATGATACTATAAGTTTAATCATTAATACCTTTTACAGTATAATAAGTTATTTTATATCTACCTTTATAAAGTCCAATAGAATTATCTCTTAAATAATTAGTAACTCCGCTTCTAGCCAGAGAGGTATTTTTAACCAGGTTTCTAACAGAAGGATAAATAGTTATAAGATTAGTTTCTGTATCTATCATCTGGATCTGTTTAGGTCTATTATCTTTAGGTGTATTAGATTTTTTATCTAATAATTTATATATCATACTAGGTATAAAATAAGGTCTAATTATATCTCTAAATATAGGCATAGATTCAGCGATTACATAAATTCTAAATTGATTAGGATTTTTATTTCTATTTTTAGCTTCATGTAAAGTAGTTTTGATATTAAATTTAATTAATAATAAATTTTGTAATCATTCACAATCTTCTTTAGTAAAACTATCAGTACATAATTTAATATGTCCATTCTGATTAGTTCCATCATCCATAACTCATAGAGCTAATGATAAATCAGAAAAATTATTATAAATATATTCTTTATTATACATACCTTTTACATAACGATTAGTATTAGGTTCATATTTATAAAATGCATCATAAAGTTCATTAAAATAAATATTTCTTTTAGTATATAAAGTATATTTAAAGGTAAATTTATCTGGATGTGTTTTAATTGAATTCGTACGTTCTAAATGAGGTATTCTATCTTCACATAAATTATATTCTAATAAAAATGAACGCATATTATTTATGTACTCTAATTGTTTAGATGATTGAGCAAATGTAAATGCTGTTCCCATTTTTTTTATATTTTTTATTTTTACCGGGCTAAATTTATCATCTCTCTCTTGACTCTCTAGGGGTGGTATCTTTATTTTTGAGGCCCCTTTACGCCCAAATCCATCTCCTAATAATTTACCTATTAAAAACTCTATTAAGATATTGTCAAAAGGTTTATATTTACGTATCATAGGAGGATTATAACTATTATTATTAAATTGTTCTAATAATCCCTCTGAGGGTAATAATATATTTAAATCAGATTGTTTATCCATTTTTATATAATCATGGTCCTTTATCCCATTATCTATGAGCGTTGCCTTATCATTTATTCTTGAAATGTCCAAGCTAATCCTATTCGCTTTACTATCAGATTTTCACCTTATTTGTTCTATAATATTTTCATATTTTATTATACTTTTTAAAATAATAGAAGATGATTTAAACATAATTTTTTTTTTTTTTAATGGTTATAAATACAAATTATTTATAATTAATTGGATTTGAACCAATATTTTTTTACTTTTTTTAGTAACTGATTTACCTCTTAATCTATAATTATCCTACTGAGCAAAGCTCGGTCATTATTTGTATACTATATAATTTGTCTATTATAATATATCTATTATGAATAACTTATTTCCCTCCTATTTAAAGTAATAATAGCTCCTTTAGATAAAGAGATATCTCCTATATAAAATATTACAAACATTTATCTAGATTAAAATTTGTATATTTTATTATTATTAGTTAAATATATAATTTAGATAATCTCTGATAAATATATATCTCTGGGGGATATATTTATGTATATCATAAGTTAAATCAAACTTAAAGGTTAGCATATTATATTGTTTTTAAATATGTCTAACTTATGGTAATATTTTTTTTAATATTATTTATATCTAATTAAGATAGATATATGATTGATTCATATATGAATATATATATTAATGTAAAATTTTAATACTTTTGGAAAATGTTAAAATAATTGGGTAGTGTCATAAATAAGGAAGGCTTTCCTTATCATTTATATTTTACTCAATAGATAATTGAGATGTAATATAAATTAACCCGTTTAATGAGCTTAATCTAATAGTCAATAATATTATTAATATTTGTTCGATTAAACAGCATATAATAATAAGAATGATATCATAAGGCAAAATAGACCACAGGCTTCTGCTAAGGCGAATCCTAAAATTGCTTGAGGGAATAATGTTGAACGTAATGATGGGTTACGTGATGTACCATTTATTAATGCTACGAATACTAAAGCGATACCTATCGCTGCTCCTCCTAATCCTAATGTAGCTATTGCTGCACCGATGTATTTAGCTGCTAAAACTAATTGCATGTTTATTTAATTAACATACCTATGATAAATCTTCTTCTCCTATATATCTTTTTATACTTTTTATCTCCTTGGGATTCGAACCCAAATAATTACTTTAGAAGAGTAAAGTTTTAACCATTAAACTAGAAGATATTTTATTTAAAATATTAACATTACCTCTAATGAGTGAAACTCATAACCCCCGTTCCGGGGATCATTATAACTAATAATACCTCCTTACCCTTTAGGTAAATCCCCCGGCAATTATTAAATTTAACTTTTTATAATGTCACCCCTCCACGATTTAAACCAAGGAGTAAATTCATTAATGCGAATAGATAAAATAATAAATTTACATATTTTAATATTACCAAGATTATATGGGTATATCACCCCCCCTAAAAGGTATATATAATTGACCCTTGAACGAATAAATAATAATTATTAAAACTGCTATACCGGGCAAGGCCGGCATTATGTAAAAATAGGGATTTAAATTATTATATTTCTGAGATATATAAAAAGAATCATTATTTTTAATGTATATTAACATTAAATTAATAATATTATATACCATAATGTAACAGGTATAAATATACTTTACCTATATATTTATATATATATAGTATTTTATATAAAAGAATAGATACTATAAGCTAAATAATTATAATAATATAAAACTTATTAATATATCTTATTTATATTTAAAAAGTATAAATACTATTTAGTAGATTATTATTCATATATGAATATATAAAAATATATCCCCTGAGGGAATATTATAAGTATCATTAAAGGTTATGTTTATTACCTAAATAAAATAAGATATTTTCAATTGTTGAAACTGCAGGAACTAAAATTATGAAATAACTAAAGTAATATACAGTAGATAATTGTCCTAATAAGATATAAGGAACTTCAACATGTAATTGTCCTAAGTTACCTAATAATAAGAAGTTAAATACAAATAAATAGAAAGATAATTTTGATAATACTTTAAATGTGTTACCTCTTATTACTGATCTATCAGTAATAGGTAATATTAATAGTATTAATAAAGCTCCAAACATAGCTATAACTCCACCTAATTTATCAGGTATTGATCTTAATATTGCATAAAATGGTAATAAATATCACTCAGGTACAATTGATGGTGGTGTAACCATTGGATTACCTGGTATATAATTATCTGAATGCTATTATCAAATACATACATAAATATCCCTTAAAATGATAATATTTATATAAGGCCTCACCTCCACTAATATGCCCCAAAGAGGGGTAAATACATCCGAAGGGAAATCTATTTCACCTTAAATTTAGATAAATACCTATGGAATTTATTAGATTTATATATCTATCTATTGAAAGGGAATATCTTTTTGATAATGGACTATATCTTATAAATTATTAATTTAATCCCTGAAAGGGTAAATTAAAATAATTTATTTGCACGTATAGTCTCTGAGATACCTACTTTTATTATATATGTAAATAAATATCTACTCTTTAAGATAAATACTTTAAGGAAGATTAAGAATTTATTTAAATAATATAAAAAAAAATAAGATATCAGCTGATTTAATTTATTCTCGATATAGCCGGAGATAAATAAGGGGGTAAAAATTTATCCCTCATTTATTAAAATTTAAATAATAAAAATATGTAAAAAAGTATAAATATCTATGTGTAACATTATGGGAAATCAATAAAATGTAATCTCCTTCATTATAATATACTTTAATAAGATAATTAGTAATAAATAAACTAAATATACCGGTGAAGGTACCTATAAATAAATATTCCAGCTTATAGTGCAAGTTGGCCATTCAAGACCAAGTGTATTTGGTGAAAAGAATACAAATAAACTAAATATTAAAATAAATACAAATACAGTGATTAGATCCTTAAATAGGAAATAACTATGCATTGGTATACGATCTAAGTTACCTGATATTCCTACTGGATTAGATGATCCATGAGTATGTAATGCTATTAAATGCATAATAACTAATGCTGCTAAGATAAATGGTAATAAATAGTGCAATGCGAAAAATCTTTGTATTGTGGGATTTGACACAGAGAATCCTCCTCAGATAACATCTATAATAACTTACCATTTTATATATTATTTAAATATATTTACTTATAATTACTTATAAGATTAGACTATATCATCATCCTTTATATAAAATAAATAAAGGATGTAAGGCGCTCGTGGTCAAATTATTGTTATATGTACTCATTGACTAGTCGTTGAACGTTTATATTCCTTATAATATATTTATCATCAAGGATATATATAATCAACCTCACTAAGTGGGTATATTATATATAAGGTTCCTAATTAGCCCGGCTTAGCCGGGCTGATAACCCGCATTCCGCGGGTCATTATATATTATTCATATAGAATATACTTCGCTACATATTATCCTTTATTAATAAAGGACTTTCATGTAATTCACCTTATTTTTCCTATATATTTTACAATATATGGCCGCTTAAATGAGGTTATTTTTGGATTCTATATTTAATATGTGGTTTTATAGTTTTATATTCCCGATATCTATGTTATCAGGCATATTTAAATTTTTATATCTATTACTACTTTTTAAATCTAATAATCATTTATTATATTGTATTAATTTATAACCTAATAATTGATAATTACCTGATCTAGCCAGGTTATCAGTAGAAGAAGCCCTCCCATAACTAAAAAAATCAATAACTTTTTGTATATCTTTTTTAGATGATAAACATAATTGTATATATTTATCTTTATTAATAGATATACCTTTATTAATATTAAAAACAGTTTTAATACAGTTAAATAATTCAAAATTATATTTTTGTTTTAATTGAAAACACATATCTTGATTATTTTTCTTTACAAATGAACCTTCAGCCATAGTAAAACCAACTAATCAATATTTAAAATAATCTAATTTATTAAAATTATATTTTATAATATTATTATCTATATAATTATTAATATTATTTTTATGTTTTTCAATATCTTCATAATTAGTTAAATTATTATTAAATATATATTTTACTAATAAATATTGTTCTTGTCTAGTTCTAGTTAAAAATTGTATATTATTATTATCTAATAAAGGTATTAATATATTTTTTATATTAGTTTTACTAATTTCTAACCTTACTAATTTATTTCCTTTTTTAGGTGTTATATGATATACATTACCTAGATTTAATTCTCTATGAAATATATTTAATAAATTTAATTCATTTTCATTTAAATTTATTACTAACGATATATATATATAGTTTATAATTTTATTATCTTTATTTAATTTTGATTTTTTTGTTACTCTTATATATCCATCACCGTCTATAAAACCTACAAATTTATATAATAATATTTTATTAATTAGGGAAGTCTCGCTTAGATCAGTACATTCCCTGGCGATTCCCCCTTTGAGAGGTAAATTATCCCCCTTTTGATTTGAAGTATACTTACGTAGAGATAAAAATAATTTTATCTTTTCTTGGATGAGAGGATTATTAGATATAAAGTATAATAATATAAATATTATCCCTATAAGAGCTGGGAGATATATCTCCGATTCTGTAGTAAATATTATCGATCACGTATCTGTAATCATATATAAAAACCCTATAAAGCATCATATTAAATATAATGGTAAGAATAGAATTAACGGTACAATATCTTGACCAATAAATGGTATAGCTGATAATAAGTTAGTTATAACTGTTGCACCTCAATGCGACATTTGCCCATAAACTAGACAATATCCCATAAAGGCCGTTGCAATTGTTAATATAAATATTATAACTCCAATTGTTCATACTAATGTACGTGGGGCTTTATAGCTACCATAATATAGTGCTTTAGCTATGTGTAAATATAAACATACAAAGAAAAATGAAGCACCATTCGCATGTATATATCTTATTAATCATCCAGCATTAACAATAGGGTCAGTTCTTTTTTTTGATACTGCCCTCCAAACCGTACGTGATAGTTTCCCATCATACGGCTTTCCATGATTTACTAATATGTTAGATTGTTATATTTTATTTCCTTAAAATTTATTATTATTTCCTATATTCGGCAACTTTTCTATATTCTCAGTAATTTAAATTACCTTTATGTAGTTCTTTATGATGAAAATTACATAAGGGTATTTGTTTACGATTCATTGCACTAATCAATTTAGATGAAGTTTGACCTTCTACTTTAAATAGACTTCTTATGTTAGCTACTTTTCTAAGATGATGCATTTCTATTTTATGAGTTGTACCACAAATAGTACATGCCTTACCAAAAGAGGTTTCTTGTAGGTTAGAGGCTCAATCTGAGTTAAGTAATTGATCTAACATATTGTCATCAGTTGTATTTGTTTTAAAATCATTAATGACTTTAAATTCAGTTGAATTATAAAAGTTTAAATCAGTTTGAGGATCCTTTAAATTGAAACCAAATTTTTTAAAAGCCATACTCATTGTTTTTAATTTATATTTATTTGCTAAAGTTAAAGCACATGATGCTCTAAGTAATCAAATGATATATCCTAATTTAGGACGATTTGAAGCAAATGAATAATAATTTAAAATACCATTTACCTTAGAATTATATCATCTTAGGATAGTATAATGAGGATGGTTAAATAGATTAGTTCTACCTTTAGGAAAAACCATATTACGATTATTTCTCGTAGCTAAACCATTTTCTATTAGTTTTTGGACTAATTCTTTAATTGGTGCTTTAACTAGAGATCTAATATGTGCTTTTTTTCAAGTATTTAAACCTTTATCATATACAACATAATCTTTAGTTGGATTATTAGTTATTAAAGCTCCTAAAAATTTAAAGTGTTTTCTCATAGATGTAATTAATGTTTTTTCTTTATTAAGAGTTAATCCACAGTTATCGAATATAAACTTGGCTATATTATCTCTTATCTCAACACATTCTGCATGTGTTGAGGTAACTAAAATAACAAAATCATCAGCATAACGAACATAATACATTCTTCTAAAAGAAGTATCCATATTATCGTAACTCTGTATTTTACGCATTTCAACTAGATATTGTACTGCTAGGTTATATTCCTTATTTATTAAAGCTGTTTTACGTGCATATTGTAATTTAACGTATTCAGGATTATGTCTTTTAACTTTACCTTTGTTAAAACTTACAATATAGTCTTCCATGTATTTATCAAATATATTTAAAACTATATTGGCTAGAATAGGGCTACATACTGTCCCTTGAGGTGTACCTACCTTATTCTTAATAATATTATTGTTCATTGAAATAGGGTAAGCAGTTACTTTATCTATAAGAGATCTCATATTAGGACAACCGATTACTTTACTAATTTCTTTTCTAATAATACTATGAGGTATTTTATCAAAACATTTCTCAATATCACCTTGAATTACTCATGTAAAACCTGCCCCTCTTAATTTTATTTCTTTAAGAGCATCATGAGTTGATTTTTTAGGTCTAAACCCAAAAGAATGTTTACTAAATAAAGGTTCATAAGCGACTTCTAAAATAATTCCTATTGCTTTTTGTACAATTTTATCTCTAGGAGATGTTATACTAAGGGTACGAACTTTACCATTTGCTTTAGGTATTTCTTTTAATCTTGCAGGATTAAATTGGAAAGTACCTTCATGTAAATCTTTAGCTAGTTTAATGAATCATTCTCCATTTAGACCATCTAAAGTGTAATTATCAATACCTTTAGTCATATTACCAGGTTTTCCTTTAATGTCTTCATAGCAAGCTATTAGAAAATAAGGATCTGATAATAATAAATTTAAGTTATAATATATTCCATCTTTGCTAACATGTTTTTTCATTCTTTTATTTACTTCTACAAATAAGTTAGGCTTAGTTTTACGTATTGGTTTACGTTTACTAGGTTTATCGTCTTCATTAGAAGGTTTAATAGATGTTCATAAATCACTATGATCCTTCTCGTCTGATTTAATGTCAGTATCGATACTACGATCATTCTGAGCCCGCGAATCAATATCTTGATCTTCCGCGGTTACTTCCCCAAGTTCCGTAACGTCTATATTTAATGTCCTTGTATCCTTAGAACCTTGCGCTATTAATATATTTATTAGTGAAATAATGAATATATTTACTACTGTATGGTAGTGGGTAATACTATTTAACCAATGAACATAACGAGAGACATTTACATTCACCTTAGTATTCAGTAGCCGTCATATTCCGTTTAGGACTACCGGACTATGTTTTAAATTCCCCCTTAACGTATCAAGTTTCTTATCGTATTCATAGATACTTCCATAAAAATTGTCTACTATGCTTCACGGTAAGCACTTTACAATTCCTTTCCATGCCGCTATCCGTCCTTCGAGTTTATTAGACTTACCGAAAGCGTGGCACTTAATGGTAACTATAACAATGAAAACATTGCTGGTTAAGATAATTAGTATATTGGACAATATACTTTCAACGTACGACACATGGGCGCACTCTCTCATTATATGCTCTACTGAATTAAATGCTAATTCAATGTTACTTGAATAGTGCATTGCAAGGAATATTCCTGAAGCTATTTGTATAACTAAACATAAACCTAATAATGACCCTAAATTATATCAATAATTAATAGAAGATGGTTGTGGACTATCTATTAAATAACTATTAACTAGTGATAAATAAGGATTTGTTTTTCTATATGCCATAGTAAAATTTAAATCATCCTGATATTATAGGATGTACATTTACATATAAAATTATAATAAGTTAAAGACTGTAGCTATCAAACATTTTCTTCTCATATATCAGAGAGTAGTTGTTTAATTTCCTTCGGGCAAGGATACCTAAGCTACATTCCGACATTGTTTTTATATAAACAATTTTAACTTTTAATGTGAAAATTTGATCTTACCTATATAAAATATATAAAAAGGTATAAATATTTATATATAAGTATATATTATATATATATAAAGTACTTAGAATCTTAAATATTTTAACTAATCTACGACACATAGATCATGGGTCTTACACCGGAGCTATGCTCCGGGAGCTAATGAAGATTTATTAAATTATCTAAACATAACATTTAGACTTCTATTATTAATTTTAAATATCTGAGCTATGCCAGGACATTATTTTTTATATAAATAATAACACCTTTAAGTCAAATATAATTTAAATAATTTTAATGCCCGGGCTACGCCCGGGTATCCTAGCCCGATGGGTGGTAATTTATTAAAAAGGAGGATATATAATGTTTCATAATTGAATAGATATTATTTTAAATAATATAAATCATCCGGCTACGCCTGGGGATTTATAACCCCAGAGGGAATATAAATTATTTATCCGATAAGGATAATAATAGTAAATTAAAATAAATAAAATACCAATTAGGTCTATTAACAATAATTACTCCTCTAGGGGTAATTGTGTTGTAAGCGTGGTGAATATAATTGGTTATGTTTTAAGTTAGGTGAACTTAAACTTTAGGTGTAACTAATACAGGTAATTCACTGAATGTGTGATACTCTGCAGGTCTTGCAAGAATTAATTCTAAATCAGAATCTCTTGTTTCTCTCATTTTATTAGATTCTAAGAAATCTGGTGTAACTTGAATTTCTGAATCCTCATTTAAACCATTATCTAATTGTATTTGTACACTTTTTAATCCTACGATTACAGATATAATTGATATAGCTGAACCTATACTACTTATATAGTTTCAACCTACAAATGCATCAGGGTATTGTGGTATACGACGAGGCATACCATTAAGCAAATTAATTTTTTATCTCTTACATTATTTATTAGTTATATACATACATTATTAACTAATTTATACTACCCCTTTTAGAGGCTAATAATTTTATTTATTTATTTTATTAGTTCATACTTTAATATAGCGTACTAAGAGATCTATTAAGATATAAATATATAATGTAATTGGCTCATTTAAAGAGCTAATAGACTTAGCTAACAAATTGTAATATATATTCCCGGAGGGGATATATATATCCCCCCGCATAGCGGGGGAATATATATTTAACATTTAATACCACTATAAAGTGGTATCTTTATATTTATCAATATAATTTGGACTATATCTTAATAATTACCTCCTCGTAGTGGTGAAACCTTTAGGTAATGACCGGGCAATGCCCAGCGATAAGGAAGGCCTCCCTCATTATATATGATTGGTCAATATATTAATATAACAATATATTAGTTTTGTCTATTATAAAAATATAAATAATCTACATCTATATTCATATTGTGTATAGCAATAAACTTATAGATATGAATGATCCGAAAACACCGGACTATCCACTCGCGGTGCGAGTTAATTATTTGTATTATATTTTTCAATATAATTTGGACTATATCTTAATAATATATATATATTATCCTTCACGTGTAGTCTCTAAGGATTTACTAAATATATAAGTTGATATATTCTTAACCCTGTTGATTGTCCATTGTAATATCTATATTAATGTTACTAAAATGAGTAATATTATAATCAAATATACCCAAAGAGGTATATATCCCCCCAAAGGGTGGGACAAATTAGTAAATATAGCTTTAGGAGGTTTCATCAAATAGTGAAGTTTTACTTAAGCCTTAATATTAACCTAAGAAGTGCATTGGTAAGAAGATAACATTTACTGATATAAATAATAATCAAAAGTGTATTTCAGCTCAAACTTTATTATAGTTTAAACCAAACATTGAAGGACCTCAATAATAATAACCTCCTACTAAACTAAATAATGCTCCCATTGATAATACATAATGGAAATGACCCACAACGTAATAGGTATCATGGAAAGCTACATCTATTGACGCATTAGATAGCATAACTCCTGTTACAAAAAAAAATAGTAATACCCCCCGCGGGAGGGGGGGGGGATCGCCCGGCGACGCCGGGCCATTATAATATTTAAAGTCTATCATAACTAAATATATAATCTTCATAAACCTTTTTACTTTTTGCGTACTTTTTGATAGTATCATGAGAAATATATAATTTTAGTTCTGTTTCTCTAATACTATCAAATTTGAACAATAACTTATGATTAATATCGTAAACAAATACAGCTTTTTTAATATGCTTATTTGCTATCATCTCAACTATAAGATTTTCTACTTCAGAACTATCTCAATCTTTAATTAAAGGAGTATCCGACTCATTATATGGTAAATTTGATAAATATCATTCTCCTCTATATAATGTTTGATCTTCAACTCTATTTTTAAGACCCGAATAACTCGCCTTTATTAATTTAGATAAAGTTAATTTAGATGGAAATATAACTAATAATCTTTTAAAAGAATGCCCGGCGGAGCCGGGTATCAGGGGGCTATCGTCCCCCTCATCATATATATATAAAGGATTTTTAGATTTTGCATTAATTATTTTAGCTATACTATCTTTAGAATGATTCTTATTATAAAAAGGATTATTTTTACCTTTTAGAGTTTCTGAAATTAAACTTTTAGTATTTTCGCTATGTTTTCTATTAGTAGCTAATTTACTTAATAATAATTTAATCTCATCTGTATGTTTATACCCTAATGATGTATAACCAATTTTTAAAACATTATCGGCCCGGAGCGATTGCTCCGGGCTAATTACCCGGCACCGTAACGGTGCCGGGTGATAATAAGGATTAAATAATGAAATATAGTAAGTTTCTCTATCATTTAAATCAACATGAGATTTAAACTCAATAATTAGTAATGCAAAATTTTTAGATCCATATTTTAATAATGCTTTAGTAATAGGCATATTACTATTATTTTTACTATTTAAATGTGATATATTTAAATAATTACGCATTCTTCCAGCTATATTAATAGAACTTCCTATATAATCATGTTTATTAGATTTATTTATTAAACAATAAATACCACCTATATTTTTTAATGAGGGGGGACTAAGCCCCCTTATACCCCCCGCATTGCGGGGGGCATTTCTTATATATTTCTAATCTATTTTCATATAAATTATCATATATTATTAAAGGTTTATAATTACTAAAATCTATATTATCTTGTAATTTTAAATAATTTGAAGTAGAAAAATTACGAACTAATCTCAATTGATTTAATGTCCCCTGTAGGACACCAGATCCCCCGCCACCCCGGAGGGGCGGGTTATTTAATGATTTAGTTTTTATTTTCATAAGTTCATATATATTCATTCCTGCAAAACAAGAAGGAATCCACTCTCGCGATGCGGGAGGTAGATGGTATGAATAAAAATACTTTAAACCTTTCTGGTAAATACCAATAAGGTTACCTTGTATTTTTGTAAAACTATAATTTACATATTTTTTTGGACTATCTATTTTCATAATATAATAAAACCGCTATCTGTCAACTACGTTAACAGCGGCGGGGTAAAATTTAAATATATTCCCGTTAGGAGTATATCTCAAGGGGTGGGGCTAGCCCCCCCTCATATCTTATAACTTCAGTAAGATTAAATAATTGACTTACCAAAGTTAAGTTATTTTATTATATTAGGAAGACCACATATAGCCTCTAAGGATCTCTCAAATGCCGGCCGCATTGCGGTCGGTAATTATATATTATCTTTAACTCCCCCCCCGCAATGCGGGGGGGGTTAAATTCTTAATAAATGTCCTGCCAAGCAGAGAGATATATCCCTCCGGGAATATATTATATTAAGAATAATAATATACTTTTCAATTTCCTATTGATTATTCTAAATAATAAACCCGTCGTCTGTCAACTACGTTAACAGCGTCGGGGTAAAATATAAATTTTTCAATATTAAGTGGTCTTGTTATAGAGAGCTAACAAGTTTTCAACCCTCCTATTGTGAATAGGAATAAGAATCCTAAGGCGAATAACATAGGCACAGCTAATCTAACTTCTCCTCCATATACAGTAGCGATTCAACTGAATATTTTTATTCCTGTTGGTACAGCAATAACCATTGTAGCTGAAGTAAAGTAAGCTCTAGAATCAATATCTAAACCTACTATATACATGTGATGACTTCATACTAGGAATCCTAATAGTCCAATAGATCCCATAGCGTACAACATTCCTATTTCTCCAAATATAGGTTTTTTACTGTATGTTGATACTATATGAGATATAACTCCAAATCCTGGAATAATTATAATGTAACTTTTTATTGAATATGCATATAATTAACTCTTAATCTCTCCCTCTTAAGGAGAGACACCGCAAATGCATCGGAAGAGAGGATTTATATAACATATTACTCAAGAATTTAACATTCTTGTTTGGACTAAATCTTAGATTATCTATTATACATCATCCCCGAGTAATATACCTTTTTAAAAAGACAACTCGAGGCTTGCCGATAAACAAAATTAATAAATTTAATATTTTAATTTCTTTATTTCCTCTATACCTTTTAAGTTTAAATGATCTTTATTTTGGATAATAATATAAACTTTTCTTCATTTTATATAATTTAAATATTTACTAGATAAAAGAGGATAAACATCAAAATAATTTATAACCTTTTTAGCAGATCCAAAACTAGTTGAACCATAATAATAAGTATCTTGACTTTTACGATAACCTATATTACCACCTATAAAATTTTTTATATCTAATAATATAGTATTAAATTTTTGATCAATTTGGAAATTTAATCTAATTTCCATATTCTTTCTATCAGTACGTTTTAATATTTTTATTTGAAAACTAGCATCTGCATCAGAAAAACCAGCTAATCAATAATTATCAAAATCATTAGTATTATTTTTATTAAACTTAATTGAACTATTTAATAAATCAAATTTTTTATTATTTAATATATTGTCAATAACTTGATTATATCTATTATTAGTTCTTAACTTATTATTTATTAAATTAATAACTTTTTCAATACCTTTTTTACTACTAATTATGAATATACAAGCATTTTTATTTTTAACTTTCTTTACTTGACCAAAACCTAATGTTTTTTTTATAAAATAAGCTAAAAAAGCATCTTTTATATCAAAAGCTATAACTAATTGTTGTATCTTGCTAAAATGACCATCACCATCTATTAGACCTGCTAAATAATGACCAAATGATTCATCATTAATTGGTTTCAATCTGGTGGGTATATGTTTAGATATTGATTTAATATTTTCCCCCGCTAAATCTCTATCGGAGAGATAAGTATGGGGGTTATCATATAATAGATTAATCTCATCGCATGTAGTCTCTGAGGTATCTTGTAGATTACCTACTGATAGACTTCATTCTTTAAACTTTGTTACTATGGCATTTAAGCTGAAGTATTCTAAAGTTATACCATTAAAGGTAATTCCCCCCGAAGGGGGGGATCACCTCCCCGCGAAGCGGGAGGTAATTAAAGTTTTACCAGTATATAGCGATGTTATGAGGCTTACATAAACCTCTGGATGCTCATTGAAAAAAAAATGATGGACTATATATTTAAACACTATAATTTTTAAATTTATTTAATAAATCTTCTCATTTACGATATAATAAAGAATTATTATCAGCTCTATAAGCTTTCATATCCTTTAAAGTATAATATTTAGAAATTAAATGAATTCTATTATTCTTTAAAGTTTTAGATGGATTAGATTTAAAATAATCTAATAACAAAAGAATATTATCTCTATCAGTAATATATCATTTATATGATTTATATTTACCGTTATCAGGATAAACATATCCATTAAATAAAGAAGCTATAAGATGAAGTAATTCTGGGTCTTTTTGACCTATAGAAATAGCTAATTGATTATTAGTACTATTAATTGTAATAGTACCATCAGCATCAAAAAACCCAGATAATCAAGCATTATTCTTAGTTAAAGGTTTAGTATCCTTAAGAATAATATTATATAGATTACATATTTTAGTTAATTGTATTAATCTAATAGGATTTCTAATTTCGCCATTAATATCATTAATTAATGTAATTAAACCAAATTTATTATGTAACCTATACCTCATTGAGGTATTATTTGTTCTATATTTAACTGAACCACTATAATGATGTTGAATTAATCTTAGAGCTTTCTCATCTCTAATATCTACTGTTATTTCTAAAGAAGCATATCCTGCTTTAGATATTAAAAAACAACCATCTCCGTCTATTAAACCACTTAATCACTGTATAAATTTTAAATTTGGTTTTTTACTATTACTTTTTGAACTAGTGTTTAACAAACGTATAGTCTCTGAGGTTCCTAGTTTTACATTTTGCAATTTAGTTACCTGCGAATTATTACATCTATTATAGATTTTTACTTTAGAGGCATATAATAAACGACTTATTACTAAAGTACTATAAAGACTATACATAATATATCCGGGTAACCCCGGGTATATCTTCCTTATGGAATATATTGTAAAGTTTTCGCATATAGTTTGTAATGGCCATCTTTGACCAAAGAATCAGAATAAGTGTTGGTATAGCACTGGATCTCCCCCTGCAGCAACTTCATAAAAACCTGTATTAAAATTACGATCCATTAATAATAATGTAACTCCTGCAGTTAATACAGGTAATGATAATAATAATAATATAGCAGTAAAGAATATAGCTCATACAAATAAAGGTGCATTTATCATATGTAATCCTATTGTTCTCATATTAATAAATGTAACTATGAAGTTAATAGCACCTAATAAACTTGAAATACTTGTTAAATGTAAGGCAAATATTGCTAAATCAACTGAAGGTCCTGAATGAGCGTTTATAGACGCTAAAGGAGGATAAACAGTTCAACCTGTACCAGCTCCATTTTCTACAAGTAATGAAGCTATTATACATACTAATGCAGGTGGTAAACATCAGAAACTAATGTTATTTAAACGTGCAAAAGCCATATCTACTGCTCCTATCATTATGGGTAAGAAATAATTCCCACTATAGATGGAAGCTAACCTCACGGTTAACCCCCCTAAAAGAACCGTACGTACATGTCACCACGTATACGGCTCACCCTAATAAATAGTTATTTATTCAAATTTGTATTTCATTATACTTTTGTTTATTTAACTACGCTTTCGCTCTTATGATCAATTTCATAGTGACATCATGAATGTAATAATACCATATTCTTTATATCATTACGTTTCCCTCCTTTGTATATTGGATTTATATGATGGATATGTAATCCTTCATATATACCCGTTGAAGATAGAAGAGATTTTTCACAATGAGGACATAAGTTATTTTGTGTTTTTAATAAATTTATTTTAAATGATGAGTTTATCCCCATTGCTTTAAAATTATTATTAGTATTGAATTGAATTATCTTCATGTAATCTGGATGATAGGCATGTATATGAAGTAAATCTTTTGGTATTAAATAATGTTTTGCAGATAATAATTGTGAACTATTACATACATCTATTAAGTATCTACTTTTAATTTTACCTCCATACCTAGAATCCCCATTAGCAAAACCATGAAAAACTCATTTAGTATTTTTAATCATAGTATATTCTGCTTTTTTAGTATTCCCAATCTCTTCAGATTGTTTTAATGTTAAAAAATAGAAACTAGCTATACGTTTTTTACCTCAACGTCTATGCTTTCTATGTGCTCATTTTCATACCATATGATATAAGGCATTTCTAACTGTATCTCTATAATGAGAAGAATTTTCTATATTATAGTAATTAGATCAACCTCTTAATATAGGGTTTAAAATAGCAATTAAATTATAAGAGTCAAGATTTTGTGATTTATTAAATATTTTTCTAATTTTATCAATAAAATCTAAAACTTTAACTTTATTTGGAAATAAAGCTATACCTCTAGATCCTGCATGATGTGTATAAAATATATGTTTATTAAATCTTCATTTATCCTGATATTTAAATGTATAACCTAAAAAATCCAATTGTGCATTTTCATCTTTTAGTCTAAATAATTTAGTTTTCTCTTCACTTAATGATAATCCTCTTGGTTTTAAGAATTCTTGTATAGCTGGAATAATATATGTTTTCATAATATATTGTGATCTTGCAATTACTACAAAATCATCAGCATATCTTACATATGATAAACCTGAAGCTATACGAGTTTTAGTTCCATCTTTCATGGTAACTACAATTCTTTTTTCTTTACTTTTTGTAAGGGGATTAATAGATTCCATTATTGCTTTTTCTAATCCATTAAGAGTAAAATTAGCTAATGTTGGAGATATTATCCCTCCTTGAGGTGTTCCCATTTCAGTTTCAGAGAATACATTTTTATCTATTACACCACTTTTTAATCAGGCTTTTATTATATTCTTGAGTACAGGATGTATAAATAAATTATTTAATAATCAATTATGATCAATATTATCAAAAAATCCTTTGATGTCTGCATCTAAAATTCATTTATCTTCACTTAGTTGTTTATATAATCCGTTTTTTACATTTTCATCTTTTGCATTTTTTATTATTTTATTTTGATCTAAAGTTTTTATTTGTGCTCTTAGATGTGCTATAGCATTTTTAGTAGATCTATTTGGTCTAAATCCATAACTATGTATATCTCCTGTACTTTCTACTAATGGTTCTAATATTAAATTTATTAAATGTTGTAAAGCTCTATCTTTTAAAGTTGGTATACCTAATGGTCTTAATTTACCATTTGATTTTGGTATTCATACTCTACGTATAGTATCTGCTTTATAACTCTTAGCATCATTAATTACTTCTTTTAGTCATTCAACTAATGAGATGTAATTACCGATGTCTTCTTTCCTACTACTAAATGATATTTTATCTATTCCTGGAGTTTTAGATCCGCTAGATTTAGATAATTTATCAATAGCAATAATACGGAAAAATAATGATTCACATAACACAATTTGTTC
>JAJMCI010000071.1:0-59470 GCA_030565705.1 Metschnikowia baotianmanensis
TCGTCCATGGCCTTGGACTTCTCGTAGACCGCGTCGTACGCCTTGATGCCGCCCTGCAACTTCTGCTTTCTCAGCACCATCTCGTCGATGTCCTTGTTGGAGAGCCCGCTGTTCATCAAGCGGTGGAGCTGCTCGGCCTTGTCGTTCACGTCGTCGACAAACGGCACCTCCTCGTTCAACTTGGCCAACTCCGCGGCGTACCGGCCGAACTCCTCCGCGGAGATGTCGGCGTCGGAGAACACAGAGAGGGGGAACTCCTTTTTCTGCGACTTGTTCTGGCTCACCACAAGATAAATGTCGGTTTTGCCCTCACCTATCTTATACTGCTTGTGCGGGTGCAACACGGCCTCCTCGATCTGCACGGCGCGGTACAACGGGCGGCGCGTCTTGCGGTCGACGCCGATGTTGATCTTGCCGAACGTGCGGGGGATCGTGGCTGCAAACTCCTTATAGTAGAGAAACTTGCTGAGAAAGCTCCGGCCCACTCGGATCTTGTTGATGTCGCCCACGCTGGCCTTCTCGTAGCTGCGCGGCCGGTACTGCGTCTTGCCGGAGCCCCACACCACGGCGCTGCCGGTCTCCGCGTCCTCGTCGGAAAACTCGTCGTCGTTTTCGTCGTCGTTTTCTTCCTCCTCTTCATTTTCCTCATTTTCGTCGTAATCGTCGCCCCGGCGCCGCGTTTTCTGCTCGCGCTGCTTGCGCAACTCGCTGAGCTTGTCGGTCTTGGCCGCGGTGGCGGCGGTGGCGGTTTTGCGGCCCAGCGAGCGCGTCTTCGTCTCGGTTCCACTCTCCTGCAACTTCTGCTGTCTCATTCTCTGGTTGAGGTACGACTTCTCGTTGTAGCGGTCCATTTCCTGGGACCGTTCGAACAACGTCTGCTCGCGCTCGATCTCGTCCATCGCAAGGAGCAGCGCCCGGTCGGCGGCGTCCTTGTACTTCCCCTCCAAGGGGTAAGGATTGGTTAGAAAATCGTCGTTTTCGCCGTTTTCGGCGAGTCCTCGGCCGTTTTCGCCCGTTTTTTCGCCAGAACCAGCGCCGCCGCGCCCGCCGAACTCCACGTCGCGTTCGGGGTCAAATCCGTCGTCGTCCTCGTCGCTGGCGCCGGTTTCGGCGTCCTCAGAGCCGCTGGCAGTGTGTGCTCTCTTACGGGCGCCAGAGTCCCGGCGCGCGCGCTTCAACGGCACGTCCAGCATCTCGTTCTCGGAGCCGGAGTCGCCGCCGGCAAGCGCCAACAAATCGTCTTCCAAATCCGACATTTTTTGCGTGTTTTGTGGGTGTGTAAAGTTGGAATATAGTTAGTATGGAGTTAGTATGGAGATGTTGAGTGATGTCGCGCGGCAAAAAACCCGTGCACCACGCTGGGGGTCGGTCTCGTGACAACGCACGTAAAACGGTGAAAAATGGGGCTGGAGGCGGGAAAGTTGGAAGGGGAGATGGTCTAGATGTGTAGGTATTGTGATTCTTTTTTTTTTGATTTATATGGTGTGGGTGTATTTTTATGGTGCTATGTATTTTATGGTGGTATTACTATATATTTTATTAGAGGCGCGAACTTCGAAGAATGCGCTGGTGTATGCAGGTCCGGCCATAGATACAGATCTGTGTGAGATGAGAACTATAAAAAAAAACTATATCTATGTAAGATATATTGTTCTTAGCCAACCTACGAGTCTTTTGGAAATTCTCGCGTGACCTATATTTTCTTCATACGGCGACTTGAACTGGGCAATTTTTGCATGAACATGCATAGAATTTTGGTTGGTGCTTAACCCCAAACCGAAACCTCATCCAATTGTACTGACCGGATATTCCAAATAGAATTGGCGTGTTGAAATGATTCCTGGGTATGCAATAAAGCTGCGAACTTCGATTCAGCTTAGGTGTTTTTTTTATAAATGCATTTTTCATATGGAAGCGATACGAATCAAAACGAATAGACGGGCCCATTCTTTTTTTTGTTTTTGGTATTCATTTCCTGATATGCTTTTCATTCTCTTCTTTTCGTTGGTCTTGAGTCTTGATTTTAGATATCAGAATGAAGGGAGATGGCCTGCTGACTTTCTAGCACTTATTACTCATAGTCTCATAAAATCATCGAAGGTGATTCGTTAGATGTGTCCTCGAAATGGACTAGAGGGTTTATGTATAGCTGTAGAGTTTTCTGGTTTAGAAGGTCACTTTTAAGCTCCATTTCAATTAATCGATCTAACAAAAAACAATAGTATGAGAACGTGGGAGGATCGCACATGAGTGTCAGCTTCTTCCGCACGAAAGAAAGATGAAATATTCTTCCTTATTTTTTGATGGATAGCACTGGAGAGATTCCATTATTGGTCGCTTCATCTAGTAGAGATCATTGCCCGGTCGGTTTCAACGGGGCGCTTACTATTGAGTTTTGAGCTCCCCTCTAGTCGAAGTATCTATCAAAAATTCAATCCAATTCAATCCAATTCAATCTCATGTATTGGGGCTCAGATCTGGATGCCCGGCCACCGAACAATCGATATAAATAGAATCTCCCAGAAGACCAAAGGAGGGCGTCTAGCTGAAAAACGTATTCCAGTCAGCATTACTAAGCTTCAAAAATAATAATAAAAAAAGCTTCACGTTCACAAATCACAAAAAAAATGCACTTTTGCGGAACCTTCTCCCATGTTGTGTTGTTCAGGAAAGTCTTGCAAAATGAACAATGGTTTCACACCTCACGCTCTTGGCACGGGCCTGGGCCCTTCCATTTCTTAGAAGAGGATTTGAAGAAAAAACCAAAGAAAAATCGTGAAGTATTTTTAGAATCTGGCACTTAAGATCGGGTTGGTGAACACCCCTTCTTAATCTCTGAAGTATACAAATTAAGAGGACACATACCTCTTTGGCCCGCGCACTACCCCTCTTTATCTGCAAACAGCTGCCTTAGAGATTTAGATCTCTACCTGAATCATCCGCAGTATACATACATATCCTGTCTCTTCTCAGCAGTGATGTTGCCGCAGAATCTGGGGCTATGTGGGTCGTTGTTCTTGGGCGACCAGCCAGAAAACAACAGTGACGATGCCTGGAACCTGCCGCAGCCGTGCAGAACAGCCACTGCGGCGCGTGCATATAACGATGCCATGCTGGTTCCGGGGGACCGGAACGCAATGCAGATGCACTATTTTCGAGTAGCACGCGGTGCGTTCCGTGGCCTAAGCCTGCTTTTCGTCTCCAATTATCTCATAAGCCCGTTTTTCCGACCGAAAGTGGCCCCAGGAGACGACGTTTTGCTGTTGTGTGCATGAATCTGCATGAGTCTGGCGCATGCATGAATCTGGCGCATGCATACCCCCGGAAGTGCCCCCGGCGCAAATCCGCGCGCGTCAGCACACGAGTTGGGTGCAAATCTCTAGATGGGCCGCTGGTGAGAGATTGCGGGCACAAGGAATTGGTCGTGACTAATTCCAAGTTCTGAAACATCAAGACAATGGCAAGGTAGTGCCGTGTAACTTGTTCATGCTTTCTTTATGCCCTATATAAGAGCACCGGCTTTCGCTAGCTGTGTGTCTCCTCCTGGGCCACCTCAAAAAATACCCCCAACAACACCCATTAAATATCTTCACCATGAGAACCACCACTGCTCTTTATACGCTTTCGGCCGCTGCGATCGCCGCCGCCATCATCAATATTGGCGACAACCAGAATATCTCTAGCGACGTCATCAACACCGACCCCGCTGTCGCTGATCGCATGAAAGATTTCGATACCAATATCGACGAAGATTTCCTCGCAAGATTCGGCGCTGGTTTCAGCGGTCTTGGAAACGGCGGATTGGAAGATGCCAATGCCAATGTAAATGCCAATGAAAATGAAAATGCCAATGAAAATGCCCCTGCAGCCGCCAGGGCGTCCCCTCTTGCCACCGACCCAGCAGTAAACCAAAATACGCCTGCAAACGATGCAGAAACACCTACATTGGAACCTTTGGCCCCTTTGGACCCTTTGGACTCTATGAGAGCAGGCGGGGATAACGCTGCACCTATGGGTGGATCTTCGGCTCTGGACGGATCTTCGGCTTTGGATGATGAGAATTCAAGCGGAATTGGAAGCAATTTTCCAGGCAGAGGCGGGGTCGAAGAAAGCCCTATCTACAGAAATGGCACGGGTCCTTCGTCTTCGTCTTCCTCGTCTTCTTCCTCCTCCTCCTCCTCCTCCTTCTCCCCCTCCTCCTCATCACCTTCTTCTGCTTCTAGACCCAACCAAACCAGTACTCCTGCAGCCACTGCGTTGAATAACGCCAATAGAAATGCGGCCGGGATTGCCGGTGTAGCTGGCGTAATAGCCATGATGATTTGAGCGGAGGCCAATTTGGAATTCCAAAGGGAAGCAGGATTGTTGAATGTTTGCGTTTTTAGGTTAATTTATATGTATGATGCGTGGAATCTACATCTATGTTTATGTCCATGTCCATGTCTTTTTCTTGTATTTTATGCCCATGTCTTTTTCTTGTCCATGTCTGTTTCTTGTATTTTATGTCTTTGTCCATGTCTATGTCCATGTCTATGTCTTTTTCTTGTTTTCTATGTTTCTGTAGAGGACCGGGGTCTCGCCAAGAGGGATCGTTTATTTCAGGTGGTAACGCTGCCAGTGGTTATCAGGTTGATTTCTTGGCATAAGTATAAGTTGGAACTAGATCCAGAACCAGCTGCGGAAATAAAGCTCTACTATAATCCATTTCTGTTCACCCAAAGCACTCCTTTTGTGTGGAGAGGTGGTTGTTAGAACTTAGAACCTAGAAGTTAGAAGTTAGAAGTTAGAAGTTAGAAGTTAGAAGTTAGAAGTTAGTAGTTAGAAGTTAGAGCTTAGAAGTCAGAAGTTAGAAGTTACAAGTTAGAAGTTAGAACCTAGAAGTTAGAAGTTAGAAGTTAGAAGTTAGAAGTTAGAAGTTAGAAGTTAGAAGTTAGAAGTTAGAAGTTAGAAGTTAGAAGTTAGAAGTTAGAAGTTAGAAGTTAGAAGTTAGAAGTTAGAAGTTAGAAGTTAGAAGTTAGAAGTTAGAACCTAGAAGTTAGAAGTTAGAACTCAGAACCCAGAACTCAGAACTTAGAACTTAAAACTTAGAACTTAGAACCTTGAACTCATAACTTAGCAGTGTGCACCAACATCTCCGCTTTTAATGAAAGGAACCAAACTCAAGAATAAATAGCATCACGCCATATCGACTTAGAATAGAACCCCTCGCTCCAAAAGCTCTCTACGAGTTTTCAACAGACAATTATCGGTTAATGTGTATTATGACATAATAACAAACGGGGTGGAGACACGCTTACAACACGTGACACCCCACCCAGCGCTAGATGTACAGGTGAAGAGAAGGGGATGCGCAAAGACGCACGCTTAGCGCAATCTTCTGGCCTCACGCTCGGACTCCATCAAGCACAAGATGTCGTTCTCTCTGACAGGGCCCTTGACGTTTCTGACAATGGTTCTGGAGGCGTCCTCGAGGAACTCGACTCTGACCTGGGTGACACCACCTCTGGAGCCGGTTCTGCCCAAAACCTTGATGACCTTAGCAAGAGTAACTGGAGTCTTAGTGTCCTGGAGAAGTTAGTATATGTCGAAGGGAAAGTTCCAGGGAACCAGGGAAACAGGGGACAGAGAATGGCATGGAATGGCATGGAATGGCATCGAGTGACAAAGAATGACAAAAATGGCATAGAATGACAAAAAATGGCATAGAATGACAAAAAATGCAGAGGGAGTTGAGGGTCTTCATAGAGTCCGAGGAATCACATCATGGAAAGTGTGTTGCCTCGTCGACAACATCTCGTCTCTTCGTCCTCTTACACAGCCCATTCTCTCGTGACTTTTGGGATATTGGGATATGGAAAACCCAAAAATGTACCCATTGTGAGTCTTTTTGACATCACCAAAGACGTCGTAGATGGAGCCATCTGAACCCACAAAATCCATCTCAATTTCGCCATTCGCAATAGTTCAATAACGAGGTGGTGGTGCTGACCGGTGCCTGGAGGATTTTCAAACGGTACATACCATTTTGATTAGTTGTTCTATGAAGTGGAAAGTCTGGAATGGGGAAAATTTTTTCTGAAAAACTCGCAGCGTCTCGCGGGTGGAATTGGGCGCGCGCACGACCACACCGCTGAATTTTTTTCTCGCGGCGACGGTGTGCATAAAGGCGAGATGGTCACGTGACACGAGGGAACAGCCGGTCCTGCAGACAGGCCACTCCTGAGTCGAGCGGGCGGCTAACAGAATTGAGGACAAAATGAATTTGCAACACCGGTGGAATGAAAACAAGGTAATGATGGTATTTTTTAAAGATGAAAGCGGTGAATTGTGGCTAACATTTTAGTGAATTCCAGCTCATTTATCAATTATTTCAATTCTCAGTTGTTTTCCTTAGCCTATATGGATTTGGCACCCAACACTCTCGTGTTAACTATGATGGGTTTGTGATCTCAAAATGGTAAGCCGTCAATGTTGAAATGACATACCGATTGACAACAAAAGACAACGTGGCAACCAAAGACAACGACAATGGAATAATTAGTTCTACATGCAAGAAAGAAAATGGCCCGATCACGGATGATTCAAATCAAAAAAAAAAACAATAAACAAAATGGCCAACACATGAGCAACCCAACATTGAGGATCGAGTTGGATCACGTGTCTGTTTTCTCGTCTCAGACACGTGACTCGGTGGACGAACATGGTACGTATGCCTCAACCGAAACAAATCTTTCCTCTCAACATCGATTCGGTGTCATTCAACTTCACACGCAGGACCTGGGTTCCATCGTGAAGTTCCGTTCTGTTTCTACGTGGTGTTTGCATTCACGGAGATTACCCAATTGGGATTTTCCCGCTCCATGTGTATGCGCTAACGCGCGCTCGTTCCTTGCCGAGCCGTTTCGATTCTGGACACCGCCTCTACGCAGCAAGATCAATGCGGCTCGTATTTATAGCCGTGCTGTTCACGGTGGCGAGGTGTTTGCAGCATCGCAGAATCCAGAATCACCCCCGAGATCTGGAACGTCCCGCAATTCCACTTGCATTCATTTAACGTGCACTTATTTAGCGTGCACTCATAGAACTTGACACACACTTTGTAGATTCCGTCGTGAACATCAGGCTGGCGATCTATTTCGATTCTTTCTACGAACCGAGAACGAACCGAGAACGAGCCGAGAGTGCTTGAAAATCGTCACATCTGTTAAATCCCAGGAGCATCTATACTTGTTGAACAGATACCAACAGATACCAACAGATACCAACAGATACCAACAGATACCAACAGATACCAACAGATACCAACAGATACCAACAGATACCAACAGATATCAACAGATATCAACAGATTTTAACAGATACCAACAGATACCAACAGATTTTAACAGATATTAACGGATCTATACATCCTTGATAAGAGTTATTGAACAAATATCAAAACATTTCAACAGATATCAACGGATCTATACATCCTTGATAAGACCGATTGAACGATTGGACGATTGACCGATTGGGAGTTGATACCATTGTTATTACCAATCCATTTCCCCCACACATAACTCCATTTCAACCTTCACACGGCGACCTCACCTCACATCAACATTGCCATGTCTGCGTCTGACCTGAAAAACTCCGAGTCAGCCTCTCAAACTTCCAAGCCAGTCAGCGAATTTGCAGACGGACGCAAGATTCCTCCTTACGAGTGGAAAAAGTCGTTTCTGGACTGGTGGAACCACGCATGGAGCAGCAACTACTCCGACAACACGGTCGAGACCCGACTCCTCTCGTTCTTGCCGTTTTTCCCCAAAACAGACGGCCTGCGCACGGCGAAACTTATAGACACTGATATCGGTGACGGGAACTATATCCACGAGTTCTGCATCGAGAACACCGCCAAACCCAAGGCCAAGGCCCTGGCGGACAGTTCGGTGGTGTCCCCTAGTCCAGTGAGAGATATCGTTCTTATACATGGATACGCGGCATCTCTTGGTCTTTTTTTCGACAACTTCGACCGCTTATCGTCGATCCCTGGTGTGCGTGTGCACGCGATCGACATGCCCGGCTTCGGGTTCTCCTCCAGACCGCCCTTCCCGAAATTGAAGAACGACACCATCGCCGATATCCACCAGAATGAGGACTGGTTCATCGACTCGATCGAGGAGTGGCGCAAACGCCGTGGCATCGAGAAGTTCGTGCTCATTGGCCACTCGTTCGGTGGCTACCTCAGTTGTGCGTACGCGTTGAAGTATAACAAGATCCGGGCCGAAGAGGGAAAGCAAAGCTTGATCGAGAAATTGGTTCTTCTTAGTCCCGTGGGTGTGGAGCGCCACGAAAACTCGCTCTTGAAAGATATGGAGCAGCCGGCGAGCCAGGTCTCGCCCTCTGAGCGGGTTGCCGAGAACTCTGCCAAGCCAGAAGTCGAGATCTCACATGAACTCACAAGCAATCAGGAAGATATCGTCGCAGGCTCCGACAAGAAAAGACAAAGGAGTGGAACAACTGAACCAACAACTGCACCAACAACTGCACCATCGAAGCAGCCGAACTGGAACGCGCGGCCTGCCGAGGAACTTGAGGAAGATCCCGAGAAATCCAAGTCGTTCCGCCAGAAAATCGTGCCGTGGCTTTGGGAAAGACACACGTCGCCGTTTGCTATTGTACGTAAAGTCGGCCCGATCCGGTCCAAGATGATTTCCAGATGGACGACCCACCGGTTCTCGCACGTCTACTACACGAACCCCGAGAAGTTCCAGAGCATCCATGACTACTTCTACCGGGTCTTCAACGGTGCCGGAAGCGGGGAATACGCAATCACGAGGATCTTGGCGTATGGTGCTCTTGCAAGGCTTCCGTTGCTCGATAGGTGCCCTGAGAAGTTCGTGAAGATGAATCTCCCGACATTGTGGCTCTACGGAGATAAAGACTGGATGAACCGAGACGCGGGCATGGAGATGGTCAAGGAAATCAATGGTGTGTGTAAGGCAGAGGGCACGCGCGACCTCGCCAAGTTCGGGGTCATCAGCAACGCAGGCCATCATTTGTACCTCGATAACCCCGACGAGTTTGCCGACACCATTCTCGGGTTCTTGGGGAAGAAGAGCTGAGGAGACGTTTGATAGGCAAACCCCAGCTGGACTCGTACAATGACCCAGATCTTTTTGGAAAGTGAGATGTTTTTGGGAAGTGAGATCTTTTTGGGAATCGAGATCTTTTTGGGAACCGAGATCTTTTTGGGAATTAAAATCTCCCGGGGAATTGATGGCCTCTTTGTTCCCACAGTTTTCACCTGTTTTTCGCACCCAGTGTTTCAGTCTCGCACAGATGGAGCACGTTAATAGAGGGCAGGAAAGACGGCGAGTTTGAATGTTTTTTTAAACGCTTTTTCAACAGTTCTCGCCCAAGCACAAATACTCACATGTGCTGATCTCGATCCCCCGAACGCCAAGGATCATATTTCTTTTTGTTCATCATATTTACCATAGGCCGTCTGCATCGGTGTGCGCATAGTTAATCTCTGAATGCATTGGTGTGTCTTCCCTCAGACGAGACGAGTCATCCAGACACATGGTTCCACAACCAGTGACTTAATAAACAATCGAATCTAGAGAATTAATCAATACATAAAGCAAATCAACCAACTAGCGAAAAAAAGTATCAAGTTTTGACAGATATATCCTGACATCGTGTGCAGGGCCCGAGGTCGTGCGCCGGCCCAATTCCCCAGCGATGCACTCATCGTTACCATTTGATCTCAATTGACACCTTCTTTTCATCCACAAACCCCTCTTATTTCCCCCAAAATGGCCAGCGACGACGAGCTCATCCTGCTTTTCAAGAACGTGGGTCTTGCCGAGAAAAAGGCCGTGGAGATCACGAAAAACAAGAAGGTGTGTGACGCCTTTGTGGCGATTTTGGACGAGGCCAAATCAGCTAGCTGTGCCGCCGCCGACGAGAAAAAACTCAACTTGTTGCAGAACTTGGCTGTAGAAAGTAAGGTTTTCGCCAGTGCCGAGGAGCTCGCGAAGCGCAGACTCGTGTCCGGGGCCATTGTAGACGGCCGCTTGAAAACACCGTTACAGGTTTCTGAGGCGGTCAAGTACGTCAAAAAACAGGGCCCAGGGGCCACAAACGAGGGCATGGACGCTGCGGCGGGCGTCGGGGTCGAGTTGACGCGTGACGACGTCAGGGCCGAGATTCTTAAGTACATAGACGCACATAGAGAGGCTGTGGAGGCCAAAAGGTACGCTGGGGTTCCTGCACTCTTGGGCGACACCAAGAAGATGGAGACGTTGAAGTGGGCGTCCCCTGGGCTTTTCAAGCCCATTATCGACGAGATTGCGCTTGAACTTTTCGGCCCCAAGGACGAGAGAGACGTGGTCAAGAAGGAGAAGAAGAAGAAGGCGTCCGGGTTACAGAAGGACCAGAATGGCCAGAATGCCGGCCAGAATGGACAGAATGACGGCCAGAACGCCAAGAAAGACAACAAGGACGGTGCAGGACCGGAGCGGTCGATGTACTCTGAGGGCTTCTTGGGCGACTTGCACAAACCAGGTGAAAACCCCCAGGCGTACCCCGAATTGATGAAAACCCACTTGGAGGTCACAAAAGGAAAGACGTTCACCCGGTTTCCCCCGGAACCCAACGGGTTCTTGCACATAGGCCACGCCAAGGCCATCATGGTCAACTTCGGCTACGCCAAGCACCACGGCGGGCACTGCTACTTGCGTTTTGACGACACCAACCCGGAGGCCGAGGAGGAAGTATATTTCCGCAGCATCCAGAACATGGTGGCGTGGCTCGGGTTCTCGCCCTGGAAAATCACCCATTCCTCCGACTACTTCGACGAGTTGTACGCGTTGGCGGAGCAGTTGGTGGCTGCAAATATGGCGTACGTGTGCCACTGCACTGCCGAGGAGGTCAAGGCCCAAAGAGGAATGAAGGCCGACGGTACTCTTGGAGGAGAGAGGTATGCGTGTGCGCACCGTTCCAATTCCGTCGAGCACAACTTGAAGGAGTTCAGGGGCATGCGGGATGGCCAGTTCCAACCTGGAGAAGCCACCCTCAGAATGAAGCAGGACCTCGCGTCACCTTCACCTCAGATGTGGGACCTCGTGGCGTACCGCGTGTTGGACGCGCCGCACCACCGCACCGGCGACAAGTGGAAGATCTACCCCACCTACGACTTCACGCACTGTTTGGTGGACTCGTTCGAGAACATCTCGCACTCGTTATGCACCACGGAGTTCCGCCTTTCAAGGGAGAGCTACGAGTGGTTGTGCGACGCGTTGCACGTGTACAGACCGGCACAAAGGGAGTACGGCCGGCTCAACATCTCGGGCACCATCATGTCGAAGCGGAAGATCGCCAAGTTGGTCACGGACGGTCACGTGCGCGGCTGGGACGACCCCCGCTTGTTCACGTTGGAGTCCATCAAGCGCCGTGGTGTGCCTCCGGGAGCGATCTTGTCCTTCATCAACACTCTCGGCGTGACCACGGCCACCACCAACATCCAGGCCGTGCGCTTCGAGTCGGCCGTCAGACAGTACTTGGACCACACGACGCCGCGGTTGATGCTCGTGGTGGACCCCGTGTTGTGTGAGATCGCCAACGTGCCGGAGGACTACGAGGAGCTCGTCGAGATGGCCTACAAGCCCGGCGCCGACGCGCAGTTCGGCTCGCGCTCGTTGCCCTTCACCAAGCGCTTCTACATCGACAGAAGCGACTACAGAGATGACGTCGACAAGGAGTACTTCCGGTTGGCGCCGGGCCAGCCGGTGGGCTTGATGAAGGTGCCCTACACCGTGAGTGTCCAGGAGGTCGTGCGGGACGCCGCAGGCCAGATCACCAAGATCATCGTCCACTACGACAACGACGCCAAGAAGAAGAAGCCCAAGACGTACATCCAGTGGGTGGGCGAGACAAACAGCCGGCCGGTCAAGGAGGTGCGCATCTACAACCAGCTCTTCCACAGCGAGAACCCGGCCGCGCATCCAAACGGATACTTGAGCGATATCAACGTCGACTCCGAGGAGGTCATCCGTGGTGCGGTGGTCGAGGCCGCGGGGTTCGCGGAGATCGAGGCCAAGTCGCCTTTCAACGTGGGGATCCCGGGCTCCGAGTTCAACATCGAGGAGCAAAAGGGCCCGGAGACTGTGCGTTTCCAGGCGTTGCGCATCGGGTACTTCTGTGTGGACAAGGACTCCAAGGACGACGTGGTGTTGAACAGAATCGTGACGTTGAAGGAGGACTCGGCCAAGAACTGAGAAGGAAAGGAAAGGTACGGAGATCAAGGGACGGGGAGTTCCACGAGAAGTTCCACGGCGTGCTTCGGGGGTGCTTCGGGGGTGCGTCGGCGCCTAGCATGTTCGTGAGCTTGAATCATGGTCCCATGGATGATAACGCTATGAGCATTCGAACCTCACCAAGCCCTTGAAAGTTTAATTAATAAAGAGAGAGAGCTTATAGTATTCTCGATTCTCTACGTCTCATATTCTATATCATATATCATATATCACATGTTTGTTTGCCTGTAATGTTGGGATCAAGGACAGAATGTGGCCCTGTCCTTGGCCTTAGAATCCGAGAAAGTGGACCTTTCCCTGGCCTTAGAATCCGGGGAAGTGGACCGAGGAATCAACCATTCGAATGAGAGAGGACAAGACGGTAATCAAAGCCACTATATGTTTTCTTTTTTCTTTCTGATAAGTCGTTTGATTAAAGGGGAGCTCAAAAGCTATCTTCTAAGCCCTGAGACTGTACATCTATACATAAACCTCCAACCCATGTCGAGGTCCCATCTCACGAATCACCACGCCGATTCCGGCCTGACCTCAACTATGCATTGAAATTGACTTTGTCAACTACCCAAAGGATGAATCGCCTTCCACGCTTTAGTCATCTGCCTAGGCAGTAAAAGTGGAATATGTAAAAGATCGAGCTCCTTTCAAAGAAGATCGAGTTCCATTAAATAAAGAAAAGACAGTCATCTTAATGAGAGAGGACACGCCTGTGATCAAAGCCACTATATGTATAATTTAGAGTTCAATTAAAGCAATATCAAGTTCAACCAAAAAAAGGTCGCATTTCTTTTGAAAACGATCGAGTTCTACTGAAATCAGAAATGACAGGGAGGATGGAAATCTTCTAATTGAAGGGACCTCGAGAGGGATTCGAGCTTTTATGGGTAGCTGTACAGCTTTTGGGCTTCGAAGGTAACTTTCAAGCTCCCCTTTAAGCAATGGATCTATCTAAACAAAAAAAAAAAAAATAGTAAAGAAATAGTAATAGTTTATATCAGGACAAATATGATACATTCGGAGAAAACTGCTACATCTCGTGCCCCACATTTTCTCCGCTCACATGTGCCCTGCGCGGCCCTGGGGCAACACGTGCGTGCGCCGGCCCCAATTTCCAAAATCACTCCCCAGCCCCAAGTGCCCATTTGCGTTGTTCTGTATGTCCAATATGTTTCACAATCATATTTCTTGAAAATTACATGCATATTCATGCAATTACATGCATATTCATACAATTACATACAATTACATGCAAGCTCATGCATCTTCATGCATCTTCATGCATTTCCATTAATATCCGGACTGCAGCGGTCTCCATATCGGGCCTTATATGCGTGGGGGTGTTTTCATTCGCCGCACAAACACCCAGGTTTGATCCCCCTCTCCATCCTCTCTCATTTTCCCTCCTCTCTCTCATTTTCCCTCCTCTCTCTCATTTTCCCTCCTCTCTCTCATTTTTGCCTACTCTCACTTGCCCCTCCTCTCTCATTTCACACAGACCATCTTTTGGTCAACATTATCTTCAAATGCTGAGTAATTTTCACCTTGGTTTGTTAATTTTCCAAAGAAATCCCCCCAGGAGGTTTCGTGAGCTATTTTCTCCCGGGATTACCCGAAAATAACTACAGCATTCATAAGACTGCTTTGCCGGGGTTGCCCTTTTAGCCGCCGGTTCCCTTTTTTTCCTCGTGGATTTTGCGCGAAAGCCCGTTTTTTAGGGCCACACGAGAAAATACAAGACCAGGAAAAAAGGATAGAAAAAGGATCAAAAAAATATCAAAAAAGGATCAAAAAAGGATCGGATCTGGGACACAAGCAATCGAAGAAAACACAAATTTTGGAGGAGAAAAAACAACAGCATTAGGAAACAAGGATAACTTCATAAAAACACGCATCAACGAGCAAAAAATAACGACAAAAACACACTTATACTTCCCACTTTACTACTAACAAAGAGGGACAGAAGAGACACTCTTGCGCGACTTTCCCGCTTCCTCCCTGGCCCTATTTGGTAGTGATTTTCCCCTGCCGCCTTCCGCCCATTCCTTCCCCCCAAAACCAAAATTCGCTCGGGTTTACTGGTTCACTGATTTCCATTGGTATACTCATCTTTTATATACCTGCGCCCCCCCTCGACCTTCTGCATTGCCATTTCTCCCAGCAGAATACTTCAAACATCTCTTTACTCCGTTTTTACCCACATAGCACACCCATAACTATTCCGTGAACCCCAAAAAACCGTTGCTGTTGTGACGCCCCCGAATCACGAAGAAACCGACAGAAGAAAACGAAAGAAGGAACACAACAAAAGGTGCTAAATAAGCGAGATCGTTTACATTTGCACGATCATACATTCGAAGAAGCTCAGCTGTACCATTCAAGTGCCCTAAGCTTATACCCTACTCTTACCAGAACACGCAAATCACGCAAATCACGCAAAACACGCAAAACACGCAAATCACACAAATCACGCAAAGCACACAAAATATGAGCTCGAACAAAAGCACGGACCAGGACCACGCCTCGCATGCGGCGCCCGGCTCTTCCTCTCCGCTCGCACAACACACGGAAACGGAGCCTTCACAGAGGGATCACCTGACCCGTTCCAGCGAACCAAAACTGCCTTCTTCAAGGAATTCAAAGAAGGACCACGCCCCCGTGAACCACCAGAGCTATAGCATCGCGTCCGTGCCCTCCCACTTGCTTGATCCGCACCAGAAAAGCCCCCTTGCGCTTGCCGCGAGCCACTCCGCCGGCACGGACTCGCTCTTGTTTCAAGAAAGCATCCTGCCCACATCCAGCACCTCGGGCGTGCCTCACCTGGTGGTCTCGTCGCTCCTGTCGATCGCGGTGGCCCAAAAACTGGCCCCGAAGCAGCAGCGAGACCCCTTCCACACCGCCAACCCGGCGCATTTGGCAAACTCCTCAAGCGCCTCCAACCCTCCCGCGGCACCGTCGTGTCTCCTTCCAAAACCGGTGCGCCCCACCAACGTCGTTCTTCTTGGCGACACCAAGGCGCGGGGCCAGTCGGTGTCCTTCTGCGATCCCGACGCCGCGGAGAAAAGCCGCCGGTTCACGATCTCGGCGCAGCCCCTGAGCGCCAACTTGGCCACCAATAGCCGCCAGGGCTCGTTCCAGAGCCCTCCGCAAGGAAAGGCGCCTTTTTCTGGCGACCATCACCAGGGACCCAGCCGGTCTGGCTCGGCGCTTGCATTCCAAGCCGCCGGCCGCTCGGAAGTTCCAGGCCACGCCACATTTGCATCTGCCCGGACCGACAGTCCAGTGCTGGCAGACTCGCAGGCACTGAAACATGCATTCAGCCTAGACTCGCGTGTATCGCCATCGCCCCCGCCGCCAAAACCGGCAGACTCCGCCAACGGCACACCTTTCAAGACGTCGCCTGTCACCAGCAATGGCCACGCCACCTTTTCTCCCGATTTGTACCCCACGGTTTCCGGCCGTAGCTCCAGACAGGGCTCTGACGTGGGCACCCAGCCGATCTCCATTCTGAGAAAGAACTCTCTTCCGAAAAAGTCCAACAAGACTGTGGTGGAGTCTCCTGTGGGCCCTCCTGTGCCTTTCCAGCAGTATTTACTAAAAGAGGACGACAAAAAGGTACACATTTTGTTGGCCTGTACCGGAAGTGTCGCCACGATCAAGGTGCCTTTGATTATCGACAGACTCTTCCAGATCTTCGGCACCAGCAAGATTTCTGTCCAATTGGTTGTCACGAAATGTGCGGGCCATTTCCTAAAGGGACTCAAGATACGAAAGGACGTGAAAATCTGGAGAGACGAGGACGAATGGGCAAACTTCTCCGAGTGGAACTTGAACTCCACAACGACGCTATCCACATGTGAACCGAAGAAGCCAAAGAACCCCCACGAGAAGATGATTTTGCACAACGAGTTACGAAAATGGGCCGACATTATGCTCTTGGCGCCTTTGAGTGCCAACACGTTGGCGAAAATCGCGCACGGAATTTCAGATAATTTGCTCACTTCTATTATTCGTTCCTGGGGTTTGGGCGTGGGGGGCCAGTCGGCCTCCAAAAAGCCTATTTTGATTGCCCCTGCAATGAACACATTTATGTATACCCATCCTTTGACCGCCAAACAACTTAAAATTTTGGCGTCAACGGAGGAGGGTTTTGGAATGGAAATTCTCAAGCCGGTCGAAAAGATCTTGGTTTGTGGTGATATCGGAATGGGTGGTATGAGAGAATGGCTGGATATTGTGGAGACCATGAGGAAGAGAATCAAGGCTATTTTCGCTGAAAGACAGGCAGCAGAGGGTGTACCTTTGTCACTTGACGAGAGAGACGATGAAGATGGCGATGATGATGAGGACAAAAATGAAGACGGCGATGATGATGAGGATGATGATGAGGATGATGATGAGGATGACGACGACGACGACGACGATGACGATGATGACGACGATGACGACGACAGTGAGATCGTGAACACCTCTCAGACGGCTGATGACGGAGTTTTCGGACCTGTTGATGAAGTCGATGTAGTCACATCCAAAGAGAATGGCGAACAGCATGTGCCTGTGCGGCTTGGAAACCAGAATCCACTGCAAGAAGAACTGGAATCCAAACGCAAAGTAAAAACGTTGCTCGAGAATCTAGCTGACCTGAACGGAACAATGAGCCCGGTGAGTGAGGAAGCGAAAAATATTCTATAGATTATTGTGTTATGTATGGAATCTAGCACTGGCCATCGGCACCCGCGTCAAAATTTGAGGCCTTGGTATTCTGGAGCTAGAATGAGGTCGTCTCTACTCAGTAGTAAGGGCTTGATGCACTGTAAATGCTCTATGTCCCATTGATCTAGTTTCTTTAAAATCGACTCTTTGTCGTCGGCGGCAGCAAGTTTCTTTACTTCTTGATGATGTGAGATTTGTCTCATGACACTAAAATTGTAAAGCAAACTGTCGACCAAATCATCGACCTTTACCTTTTCTCGTGTGATGTGCAAGACCAGCTTTATGGCGTCGTTCAGTAGATTAGTGCCCATAGTGTCGAAATCCGAAGGTAGTCTGTCGGTAAAAGAAGTCACATCTAATGGCGCAATTCTAGGGTTTTTGAACCAGCCGTATAATACAGTCTTACGGTAAGTTTTCGATCGGGAAGGTGAAATCGGACACTTTTTGGACAAATACCGCGAGACCCAGAAACTGACCATTTTGTTTGCATTCATGGGCACCACCACCGAGTTTGCATAATCGATATTTGATGTTTGTCTTGCCGCAAACGCAGCGTAGAGCATATGCTCGAAAGTGAAGTTTAAAAGTACATTGGGGAGCGTGGCCTTGCTTCCGTTGGACCGCGTTCGCTGGTTTTCGATGGTGATGATATTGGGGACCCACAGGTCAGAGATGATTACCTTGTCTACTACACTAACGGCCAATTTGGCCATGTATGCTTTCGAGTCGACCAAGAAACCCTTGTCGACATAATCGGGGATGCCGTATTCATTGTGGAGGTTCATGACGGTCCAATCCTTGATGTCTGCTTTGTTTTTAGTGTATGAGACTTTGCTATAGGAAAAGTTCTTGAGCCCTATATCAACAGAAAGCACGTTAAAGGGCCCTTTTTGTTTCCTCGCCAAAATTCCGTCGAGGAAGTCAGCCGATTCCGCGATGGCGGCTAGACGCGCCGGCTTGGTGGTTTCTGTCCTGTACCCACAATGAATCGCTAGCCTCTGGAGGTCTTTGATGGTGAATCTATTCATCTACTTCTATTCATGATTTCAGATCTAGGTATGAGATGTGAGAATGAGACGCGTTTTTGTTTACGGTTTAGGGTCGGGGTCTCGGTCTCGGTCTGCTAGGTGCACTCCATGGTAGAGAGATATTTAATTATGGGGTATATCTAGGCTATTTCACCGACAGAGAACAAGCGATCAATTGATATATCTATATATAAGCAAAATGACCAGGGGATTGATACGTTCGCTTTAGTGTATGATGGTACCCTTTATTTGATCGTGTCCTTTCGCCGTTTATTATCCAAATATTGGGGCCACGTCTCGCGCACCACTGGCCTACATGGAAACGACATACAAATACAATGTAAAAGACGACAAGCCAGGTCAGAGCTCGTCTTATCTCTGAAATCAGAAAATTAAGAGTGTTTCATGATCTTTTATTTCTCTTTCTTTTTTTTTTATCCTTTTTCCTTCTGTGTGACTCAAAATTAACTAACATGTATTTTTCTCACTCGGGCCATCATTTACGACGGATTGAGAGGTCACTGGGCCAAGGCTCTATAGTCAGTATAAGCGAAACTGCGGCGCCGCCCAGAAAAGAGCCCCGAAAGACGTTTTTTATTAGAAAGAATCGTACTGTAATATCAAAGGCGTTTGCGGTTCATCGAAATGTTCATGATTTTTTGTGACCAAATTCTCTGATACGATTCTTGCATAAGATTTTGTTTAAACTGAGCTATCTTTCGTTCCTGTAAATTGGCTTCAATTTAGCACCGCGGACTTCGCCAAGAGTCAGCCGCTCTCAGTGATAAGGGCCCCGGCGTTCGCAGCTAAGTGGTGGATATTCTCCATAAAATTGGTGCAAAATTAGTTAGACTTGTGTTTGGCAAAGTGATTCAAAATCATTTCGAGAAATCTATTTATACTACTAATAGAAAGATTATGCCTGGGTCATAGGCTGTGTGTGATGGCAGCTCGTTCTGCTCGCGCAAAGTGGTGAGGATGTTCAACAATATGATAGATCCAGAGATCACGTGGCACAGTGACTAGCTGATACATATGAGAGTATAAAAGTATAAGAGTGAAACCTGATTTGTTTCGGCTCCAGAAAAGGTCATTTACAATCATATCTTACCCCACTTTCTTCAATGCGTGTGGTAGGGCCAAGCCACCATTCCATTTTGAGACGGGTATGGGCAGGCATATTGATTGGAGTCCGTTTTCGTCTCGTAACAATGAAGTTCCTTTCTATTCTGCGGTGTTCCTAATGGTGGAGAATATACACAATGATAAGAGCTTATTCGCATATCCGTAGATCATCTTTCCTGCCTCGATTTCTTTCTACTATTTCATGGGATTCCCATGCAATTTTTAAGGCAGACCAAAAGTGTGGAATTCTCCGTAAGAACTTTAAACCATTAGCGGACGCGCGGCTGCTCTAAAAAAGCCGCAGATCAATTCGTAACCAAGCCAAACCGAACTGATGTTCACAAACAAACGCAGATCTCAAGGGTAGATAAAGCAGTTCAGAGAAACTATGAAAATGACATGAAATTGTAAGTTCCCATTTGCCTCTTCTATTAATTCTCATTCTCCAATCATATCCCTTGAGTCACGAAGGAGGCGATGGTCCAGCGGAAGTCCGGCGCCAAGGCGCGACAAGCGGTTTGCAGGATGCAAGAGTCATCTCATCAGAAATTCTGTCAAAGGTGGCGCACATTCGCTCCAGTGGACTCCTTCAAGGGGGATTTATACATCAGAATGATGTATTATTTTCTTTAGAAGCCATAAGCTTTCGAGATCAGGCCAATTGAAATATTGCCCTTTTTTCAAGATTTCGCACGTCCAGGCAAGCCGAAGCACTGGCCTCCCTTATCTGTCTGGCCAAGTAAATTTGTGCTGCAAAATAACACGGACTTCCTGCTCACCGCACCGCCTACCAAACAGGTCCAGGGCAAAGTGTGAGACTCTTAATGGTAAATATAGATTGCAGGCTGGCAGAAAATTGGAAGAGGTCCGGAATTTGGGGCTGGCAGAAGCATAGAAAAGACGTTCAAAATGTAGCAAGCTGGGCGAAACGTGGTAATCTCCCTCACTAATGCTGGGAGAAATCCCTACCATGAAACATACTGCAAATGTATCAAAATGCACCAGACAGCAAGGGTGTGTCGATTTGTAGTGCTATCAAACAAGTACATTTGACCCCGCCTCGAGGCTTGGCTCTTCTGGTCCGATTTCCCATTTGGAATATTTTTTTTTAAAAAAAAAAGAGGGACTAGCCACGGGCCAGCGGGTAGAGTTCCCGTCTTTTTCTTATTTCCGTGTCTCCCTTGTCCTCTTACTTCTTCTCCTTCCTCCATTGGCACTGCCTTGCCGCAAATCAAATCATATCGAAATAAATCAAAACAAGTCAATTCTTATAGCCAGCATAATCCTCACAGATACACCATTTCCTAGCAAAAATACCTTAAATCTCTAAAAAAAACCCTATTGGTTGCTATTTTGAAAATACGCCAGCCCCGTGTGTTCCGCCAGAGTGGGGCGCCCCGTGTTTGCCGCTTTGTTTTGTTTTCCTCCCTCCTTCCTATTTGGTGCATGGGGGATGTCATCCTAAACAGTGCGGCGCGGCTATATGCAGCGCGCATACAACAAAACATTACAAATTAAGCGAAATACTAATTGGCCCATTATATAAATGCGCGGCTGCCGCCAGGCGGCGGATGGTCAAAACTCCTTTTTTTCTTCACCAAAGTCCCACTCGTTATAATGCAATTCACACCTGTTGTCCTCGCATTGGCTGTTGCCTCTGCCGTTTCCGCCTCTAACAACTCCAACGCCTCCAACACCTCCAACTCCACAACCACCACCTCTCTCGGTGGTGCTTCCCAATTGGTGGGTGCTGGTGTTTTCGGTGCCGCTGCCGCCGCTGGTGTCGCCATGTTGTTGTAAGCTTTTCGCGTTAATAGAATACTAATCTAATAATTTAATAATAATAATATTCCACTGCCGCGTGAATGTAAGGGGCAGCGCGAGCGCCCCGCGGCCTCTGTTGTCTTTGTGACACAAGAACGGCCATGCCTCTAGCTCCATGCCTCTAGCTCCTTACTTCTTCGAGGGGCGTGACTTGGGACCCCAGTCTTTGGTGGGGTTTTCCTGGTACCGCACCATCTTTAAACGCCTCAAGCGGCCGACCTGCTCACTCTGCTCGTTCGCGGTGTCGAAGTCAATAGCAGGATTCGCAGCCACGGTGTGCAAGATCTTGTACCCGACCATGCCGCTGGTCAAGTTTGGATTGGCCGCCAAATTTGCCTCGAGCTTGGCGATCTTCTCTGTCAACTTCTGCTTTTTCTCCTCGCTGGTCTCTGCAGCCAATCTCTGTTTTTGATCCTTCAAAAGCTTCTCGTTGCTTCTGCCCAACCATGCCACTATGATCTGTAGCACTTTCTCCCACGGCGCGTCAGTCTTGACACAGTTCTTCTTGGCGTGTGTTAAGGAAACGTTATGGCCTAAATTGCCGACCGCACGTGTGAACTCGTCGATGGAAATGGGAGGCGCACGCATAAAGCTCGAGAGCTGGTTCAAGTTGAAGTAGAGGGGGACGGGCAACTCGTTCTTCGCCAAGGTGAGCATGCCTTTTATGCGCTCCCTGGTCCCATATACTTCAGAAGAGGCCTCGCTGTTGACTTTCAAGACCTCGTCGATGAATTCGGAGTCGTGTAGTTGCCCGCCCCACATGGGCCCTGCGAGATGGAAAGTGCCCTCACAATACTTGCAGTGTTCACCTGGAATTTGGGCGATTTTTGGTGTCTGGAACCTCTTCTCGGAAACGCGGCCCAACCGTTGTTCTATGATGTCTCCGCATCCCACACAGTGGTATGCAATCATGGTTTGAGACGCCAACTGCTTCACCTGGAGAGGACTGGTGGTCACACGCACAAACACACGGAAATAGTAGTCGATGCTCAAGCTCAACACAGGCTCGATGCTTTTCTTATATCTGGCGGCGGCGGCCGCGATCGTGCCCAAAATAAGCCGGATTCCCGCCTCGTGGTTCAGTTCCAGGCCCATGGGCGTGTTCCCCAAATTGTTTCCGCCATATAGGGCGAAACACTTCTCGGGGTACCCGTTTCCGGCCAAGACGCCGGCATCCGTGCACGTGACCAAGAGCATCCCGTTGTCCCGGACCAGCTGCACGGCGCTATCGATGAAAGGTGCTGCTGTTCCGTATGGGTCTAAGTCTACAATGTGGAACTTCTCTGCATCGCTGAGAGATCCCATATACTTGATCGCGTCTCCTTGGTGGCCCACGACTATCTCCTGAAGCCCGTTATACTCGACACTTCTGTTGATGGATTTCACTGCTTCGGGTAACAAATCGTTGGCCACGACACGGGCCACATCGGGGATTTCGTGGCCGTATCTCACTGCACGAAGTCCGGTGGCAGAGAGACCTTCGAGAATGCGAATATAGGGCACGGACGCCGCGGTTGTCTGTTTTTCTTGTGATGTTTTGTCTGTTTTCTCACTGGAGTTTGTTTTGGAGGTTTCACTGGCACTTTCTGTAGCGGTTTGTTTTGGGGTTTGAACGTGGTCGTTTTCGTTGGCAGTTTCGTTGGATGGGATCTCTGTGGCAGCAGCAGCAGCGACTTTCTCCTGAGAAACATTGAGTTTCCGTCTTTTCCCTCTGATCTCTTTTTCACCTGCACGAGAAGCTTTGTACTTGTTCAGCCAGGCCTTGATGGCCATCACCGATAAGTCTCGGTTGAATTGTTGGATGTGATTGTAGAACACCTTGTCTTCTTTCGGGGCCAAGATCGTGGCTTTTCCTTCCTTCACCACAGTGAAGTCCTCTGGATTGACAGACATTCTTGCGAGAGATTGAGTAGTTCGAGTTCGAATGGATGCGATGTTTCGGGCAGTTTTCAATGTTTGTCTGCCAAGCATGGGCCTGGAAAATTACCTGCGATGAGACGCGCTAGATAATGTCGGGCCGGTTTCGCGAAGCTGGATGCGAGTTGGTTCAAGACAAGAATTGCGTGGGACATAATACATATATTAAGGAGATTGTTTTTATGGCACGTATTGTGAACAAAAAAGAAAAGAAGCTTTGGGATGACAAAACTCTTTTGAAATCTTTTGTAGGTGCTCTGCCGAAAGTGCCTAGATATTCGAAGATACTTGTGTGATAGGTTTGTTAGGTGCAGAGGTTTCAAAATGACACCATATCTCATTAACTTGCTACGTGTTTTAAATCAGTAGATACCAAAAAAAGATGAAATATTCTTTGAATAGTTGCTGTAAAAATTTGCACGAAGCTTCTTGTCCTATTCTGTCTTGTTGGTCCCGACTCTCCACGGTACAATCACGTGACCGCGGTATCGCCAGAGTTGTTTCGCCCTTGATTTGAAGTTCTCGATTCATTACATCTATCATTAAGCACATTGTTCCTTTTCCACATCGTGTGATTTCAGAAACTCTCAATTCATTCACCTTTGATTCTTCTCGCCTAACTTTCACTCAAATCATCAGGCATGTCGTCTGGTCTACTATACGAATCGAACCATATCGTGGACTTTCATGACGAGGAAGATTCAGACTATTTCTCAGAAACAGATTCCGAGTACGATCTTCTGGCACAACAGCATTGGGAAGAAAGCATCAAGCAAGTGACTCAGCTTGTTCACTTTGTGATTTTCCCGCTTATCGGGAAGTTATTGGGCAGAAGAACCGCCCATATGATCTGGCGCAAGGTCGCCAACTGGTGGTTTGTGGCATGAGGCAAGCGTCTGGAATGTTTGCATGTTTTCTTGGATGTTTCATGTGTGTTTCATGTGTGTTTGCAGATAAACTGAGTGGGTTGTTTATTTGGAGAAATCTCAAAGTGATATTATAACGTGGTGTTAAATTACGATGCCACATATTTCTGCGTAATCAGTCGGGAGTATTCCAGTCTAGTTGAAAAGGGTGCGCCACCACTGAACAGACATATAATAATGAATAAGATATCGGGTTAATAGAAAAAAAAATAAGGCAATCTGCATATTAGTATAAATAAGTGACTCTGTCTTGAACGATGTACCTCCACATCCCTCCAGTATTGATACGCGTTCAGTAGAAATGGCCAGTGAGCAATTTGCAGTTGAAATGCTGCAAACTCATCTCAAACACCATATCTTCCGTATTTCTCGCATTTCACATATACCTCGTATACTGCAATGTCTCATAGAGTGTCCAAGACATCCTGGAACCCGCCTAGCACATTTGGTTTCACTATGGAGTCTCTTATAAGATCAGTGAACGGATCTAGAATGCCAGAAGACACTCGGCGCACGACTTCGGCAATTAATTTTGACAAGTCCTCCACACTAGTGATAGAATCCAATTTGGAGGATGCTCCAGACACCGACGAAAAAATCGATGACGTTTCAGAGGGTGGTTTTCGTGGTGTAGAATCGGAGTTTTCATATAGCGGCTTGAGTTCGCCCGCCAGCTGCTCTAGAATCGCAAAGAGCCGCTGTAGGAGCTTCAAATTCACTTTCATCGTGAAGAGCACATCGAGTTCTATATTGATCTCGAGTTTCTCTATGAGGAGTTGACGAGAATCAAGCCGTATGGGTGATCGTATTTGTGGAACAGTGCTGGAAGATCCATTTCTCGATAAAGAAAAGTCGTTTTCGGCAGTGCCGGACTGATAAGTCTGAGAAACCTTTCGATGTGTTGCTGTGATACTGTTGTTCATCGGAGCTATGTCGAAGTTCTTCAAAATAAGATAGAAGCCTCTAATGAAAGAGACGTGATACGGAGCCACAGACAGGGGGGTTTCGTCACCGTAGCTGTCCCTAAACGGATCTGTAGATTGCCGCTGGGAGATCCTTGCGTTTTTCTGGTCCTGCTGTTTTTGCTGAGAGGCTTTTCTGGCATCATGCGTCGTTTTTTCTTGGTGGAATGTCTTGATTAGATTTCCAAACGATATCGAGAGTTTGAGAAGCTTGTTCGCCGGAATCTGGCCCAAACTCGCCCAGTTTTCCGCTGAAAGGTCGAGACTCTGAAGGTCTGTATATTTGAGGTTGTAGACGTCCAAAAAGAAGCCCTTGTTTTTCTCTCCTGCCGCAAAAGGAACGGTATCTAGAATGTGCTGGATGTACTGTAGCAGGTCTTCTATAAAGAAGCTGGCGGAATTCATCGTGTGAGTGTGGACTTGGAAATCTGGAAATTGGATGTAAATGTGAATGTGGAATACGTGATTTTGATGAATAATTGAATATGGTATGGTTTTCAAGTCCAGTTTCCATCCACACTGGCTACAGAGATGTTACCCGAGAAGTGAGTTGGCAAGGGTCCATGTTTCAGAATGTCGCGAGGCTTCTCAGGCCAGCCGTATATTCCATCGTCTAACTTAACTAATTTAAGGGGACCACGCAGGATCAGATATTTTTGGAAATTTTCCTGCCTGACATTAAATTAGAAGCAAGAAAATTAATGTTTTGAGTATTCACTATTTCCAAGGATAAAGAATCATCGAGAAAATGGAAGCTTTCCGAATACTCCATCCAAAGAGACATGTCTTATCTCTCAGAATAGAGTTTTATAAACTATAGACGCGCGACATGGAAGCATAGGCCTTACTTGGATCGAGAATAAGATACTCACGTGAACTCCACTCAATCACTGTGAGAGGAGCTTTTGAATAAAGAAGCTCTTCTAGATTGTCATGTCTTATTTTTTTTTTGTTTTTTGTTTTTCGAACCTTTTTCGTACAAGGCACTGATTTGTTCCTGGGTCACATGTATTGTGGAGTCTCAGGCACTGAGGCCGAGGATCCACAGTATACATGTTTTTTACTCCTAATAATCCACCAGCGCATATTCCTTAGTTTCTCTTCCATCCACTATCTTTGTCATTTTTCCGTTGACCCCACAGGCCATTCGCACGTATTTCCCTACGTTTGATTGGGGGATGTACCCAGGTAAGAGTCTGGTGATTCTGTCGGGCACTTCAAGAGGTTTTCTGTACCTCACGATCTGATAACAAGATTTCATTTGTGCCTCCAAGCTGGAAGCCGCATCATCCAGTTCCGGCTTTTTTGCATTGTCTAAGTAGTAAGCACTAGCTTCCGGCTTAAACCCACTTCTGGGAGTAGATTTCGGAGGAGAAATACCCCTAGACTCTAGCACTTCTTGTACGTTTTCTGCTGTGAGAATCCGCCTGAGAACATTCGCCATGACTCTATCTCTGGGCCAGAACGAAGCTTGTCCAAAAGCTATCGCATGTAGAAGAAGACGGAATCTGCAGTTTTCCTCCGCTGTCTCGAATAAATGATGTAGACCAAGCTGCTCGTAAAAGTCGATCAAGACACGTGACTTCAATGCCACATCAGGAATCGATTCCACGCTTGCTTCTGACATGAACTCCTCGGATTCGACTACTAATGGATCGTCCTCAGCAATGGCCAGACATCCAGTGTCATGTCTCAAAAGGCTCAGGTTCTCCTCTTGTGCATCATCTCGTTGTTCGGGCTTGAAAATTATCTCTTGCTTCTCAACGGCGCCAATTCTAGTGCTCTTAGCTATTTTGTCCTCGACATGTTTGACTTTTTGAACGAGCACTACTGGATCTTCTAGTTCATCGTCGAGAAACGATAACTTTACAGGCTGCTTCTTGCGGAGCTTACGGGCTATCCGCCTAGCTTGCACATCCTCATCGTCCTCGATATCCGAAAGTGTGAGGCCGTGTTTTCGTGCCATTCAAGGCATGGGTGAAAGGAGGAGAAAGTGCAAATTGCCGTTTTGGAGCAAAAAGAGTTTGGGCCTGGGGCCGGGTCCGCGCTCATAGTTAGTGCCGCGTCCAGGGTCGCGTCTAGTCAAATGAAGATCACTATGACTAGTGGATAACTTGAGGTTCATCGAATTATTTTCGGTGTTTTATTGGTTCATGAGGCAAATTCATGACTTCTCTTCACAATGATTGCCTTGCTTTTTTCGCAGGTGTTTGTGATCCTTAGGCCGGATATCAGGCCTCCCCATGGCTTTTTTTATTGACTAAGCGACTGCACGCATCAACGAATTTGGGGCCAGGGTTCAGAATGGCATGCAGCGCGTGTGGTGGAAATTGAGACACGACATCTGAAGATTCGATCTTGAGCTTCACGTTTTCATCTTTGTTTGATGTTTTGCTCTTATTTGTCCTTTCAACGATCATCGTTTCAGTTCCTTTTTGTCCACTTTTTCCTTTTTCGTCTTTTCATTGCCCCGTTAGCTCTGTAGCCAAGAAAAGCCAGAAGAAGGATAATCCGGTGATGTGGGCCCTGTTCCGTGCCATTGTTCCAAGTTCCCCCGTAAAAATGACACCCTCTTCTTAGCAGAATCCGTGCAGCCAGCACGCCAGGGCCAAAGTATATACAGATATAGGCGAGATTGCATACTTTTGTCTCGAGCCCAGATCTGGATTTCAACTACACCCTCAATCACAAGGCGCACCAATCAACCTCCATGGGCAAGCCGGTGTAGTTATAAGAAAACCCCACAGAACCAAGAAGAGTAATAGTGACAAGAATAGCAGATACCACCCTTCTGAAATACCAGATGCTCTGTCCTTCGATATTTGCGAGGCCTCTTCTGGTTTCGTCACAATGAACAGTTTTTCCGGGATCCTTGGCGCTTTTGTCCCTGGACAATGGCGGGTTTCATCTTTTCTGCTCACTTCTGCCAGGCCCGACCGGGAAATCTGAGATACAAGGGTGGTTCTTATCACCAACGAGGTGATAAAAAAAGAACGGAATTCTGGATCTTGCGTTTCCCGATCTGGCGAATCGGGGCAAGAAGCCGCTCATTTGCTTGATGCTCTTATACTCGTAGAATCTGTCTTTGTGGTGCCGTCCTAATTTTCTCTCTCTTTTCCCTCCTTGTGCTTTCCGTGGCCCCAAATAATCCTGCCTTTCACTGCCCTCTCATATCCATCATTTTACTTGCCCCATCTTCACGTTTTACTTACATTTACCCTCCTCATTTCGACACCTTACCGCACAAACACAAGTACAAAACGCCCAAGGAAACCACGCACGCTCTTTTTCACAGCCACAACCACTTTTCAAGCGAGAAGTGATATTTCTTTGTTTAAGCGACTTCTATCCATAATTTCTTTCCATAATTATTATTCATACTACGTTCTAAAACACGATTTCCCGATTATTTACTCCCCATTCTGGCTGGCTTTGACTTTCAAAAACCACCTCCACCTTCTCCTGGCCCGACGGTGCCCCTGAGAGCGTTAGCAAAAAACGTTAGCCGCCCTAAAATTGTGTTTTTTTTTTGCGGTGGTGCAACGACATTTTCCTGCGAATTTCCATTTCGATTCTGCACTAAGGCATAACCATACAGACAAACAAGCCATCTCCATCTCCCCATCTCCATCTTACCATCTCACCATCTCACCATCTCCCAACCCCATTTCCACCCCCTGGCAGCATCAGAAAACGCCCGTAATCCACACATTTTCCGCACACCCTCACGCGCAAAACACCCCCGGAATCTCACACAACATCATCACTGTATTTCCACATTAATTGCCGGTGACATGAACACAAACACGGGCAACGACGCGGGGTTCCCGCATGCTGCAATTGGGCCCGACGCTGCCGCCTCACAGCTGCATAAGGACTTACCCGAGCTCCCCGACATACCTCCCCAAGATGGAGAAAACGGCCACAGCCCCCTCCACGGCTTTGTAGCTCTGAACGGACTGGGGACAATGCCGCCAAACGGGCACACCCAAGACCCGGGCGCAACATACTTGGACTGGGCATCGCAATTTCTCATCGACGGCGCCAACACCGACCTTCTCGGTAGTTTCGACTTCGCCGCCCCTTCCAGCACCCAGGTGCCAAGTGGCCAGCTTCAGAACAGCCAGAACAATCAGAACAATCACATCATGCAGAAGATCCAGTTCCAGAACAGCGTGCACGACCAGCCCATGAAGCCGCTCGATCTCCAGCTTCCTTTCACAGAACTGCCGCCACTGCCTCCAATGGCACAAATGGCCTCGAACAACCAGCATCTCTCGAGCATTCCGCCACATCAGTTGGGGCTTCATGCTCATCTGCATCAGCTAAAGGATAACCATCAGCTACTAGGACATCATCCTCAGCATCAACTAGGGCACAACCCTCAGCATCCACTAGCCCAAGATCCTCAGCATCTAGCACCTCATTCTCAGCTCAACTTGCTGGCGCGAAGCTTATCATCGACATCCTTGGGAGAAAAGGCTGCAAAAGCCAAGCCAAGAAAGCCTTGTGACCACTGCCGCAGAAAGAAGATCCGGTGCGTGATCATCCCAAACACAAACAACTGCGCCCAGTGTGAGGCTAAGTCTTTGACTTGCACTTACACGCGGCTTCCCGCCAACAAAGACGAGTCTGCGACGAAAAAAGCTCGCAGCAACCTTTCCGGAAAGTACACGGACGCCGATGGCGTTTCTGGGCACCACAGCATGTACGATGTCTTACCGCCAAATGTGCCAATCAGAACAGTGGCACCAGTGCAGGACTACTCCATGATGAACAACTCGTTGTTGAAGAAAACACTTTCTCTCCAGTTCCCCAGATCCTCCTTTTATGTGGGGCCGACGTCCTACTTGTTCGACACAAATCTTCTCGAGGCGATCATCGGTTCGCAGAACAAGTCTCAGGGTGAAACCACCCCCGGTTCTGGCTCCGGTTTGGCCCGAGCCGCCAACCTCAATAAGATTGAGCAAGTGAATCTCAGCGACAAGATCTCGCTCCGTAAGGTCGAAAACAAAACACAATTTGTCTTGCAGGACGATCAGACTAAGCAGTCGATCCAAACCATGTCCAATGACGTCGACGCCATTGAGAAGTTTATCGCTCCTCATGGTCAGATCCTCATTGATCTCTACTTCCGCATCATCCACCCGTCGTACCCTATCTTGCACAAGAAAGTGTTTTTGGAGAAGTACTCGAGAACGCATCGTGAATTCAGCGCTCCGTTGCTTGCTGCAGTTTACGTATTGGCCATTCAGTGGTGGGACTATGACCCGCAGCTCAATCGATTCCCCAAGCCCAGCGTTGAGATTATCTTGCGTATCGCGCTCAACAACTACGTGTTGGAGATCTTGAAGCGCCCGAAATTGAGTGCTGTGCAGGCAGGCTTGTTGCTTCTACAATGCAAGCACATTCTTGGGCCAACATCTTCGACACACGATTCTACAGGTTCATATGGCCTGGCGCTGGCCTCCCTCACCTCAGCTTTCAACGATGCCGGCTACAACGACTGGGTGTTGTGCTCACAGGTGGTAGCTCTTTCGGAAGAGCTCGGTCTTGGGTTGAACTGCGACGGCTGGAAATTGCCGAAGTGGGAGAGAGGGTTACGTAAACGTCTAGCATGGGCAGTATACTTGGAGGACAAGTGGTTGGCTCTCAAAAACTCTCGTCCTTCACACATAAATGATATGAATTGGGTTGTGCTGGACTTGGCTGAAGAGGACTTTCCTGAGAAACACGGGGATGGGGATTTAAAGGAAGGCTCTTCTGATATCAACAACGGCAAGAAAAACTTCATGAACCTCATATGTCTATCGAAGATAGTCTCCGAGATGCTTAATGAGCTTTTTTCAATGAAGGCCATGAAGGATATCACTGAGATCAGTGATGTGTTAAGGGTTGCCAAGCCTATCCAATTGAAGCTTCGAGAGTGGTATCATTCGCTTCCCATCGAGCTCCAGATGAACTCAGTCCAACCTCGCAAACTATGCTCCAATGGTTACTTGCAACTAGCATACTTTGCCGCTGAGCTAACCCTCCACAGAAAGATCATCACGACAATTTACCAGCAGAACAAACGGGGATCTAAGTTGCCGGATGAGCTCGTGAGCGTCTGTCGTTCTGCAGCACGGACTCGGCTCATCGCGTCAATTGATTTTGTAAAGGACTTGAAGCCTGAGCATATCCACTCCTTCTGGCACTCGTCGGCATCATCTAATTTCGCGTTGATTGGCACGTTTGCCGCCTTGCTTTTTATCTCCTCCCTGTCAAAAGAGGAGACCAAGGACTTTAAGGAAAAGGTTTACGACTATAGATGGGTCCTCAAGATTTCTGCCAAGGGCTTTGTTCAGATCGGAGATTCTCTTCAGAAATTGGATTTGGTCATGAACCATATACCTGGATTGCTCAATGAAAGCAGCGAGCAGCCATCGATGATACCCAATGTGCCTACCATAGACTATAGCAAGCCCTATCAGCAGCCGCAACAAGGCCAAACTCCGACACACCAACCTCTGCCCAGGCTGCAAATGCAAAATCTGCCCAGGCTGCATCCAAACCAGAAGTCGGCGTCCCAACAGCAAACCAGCACGAACTCAACTCCGTCAAATGAACAGCGGCCGGCGGCACAGCGTCACCACTCTGCAAGCCAAGGTGTGTCACCATACACTACCACTGGGACTCCCGGAAACGTCAATGCGGAGAATAACGCAGTGTCTAGCTCAACCCAAAATCAAAGGTTTCCAAGCCAGACCCCACACTTACCTTTTGATTCGGCGCAAGCGTTCCAGGGACAGATATACCATCATCAACCGGGCGGTATGAACAGTAGGAGAGGATCTCCGGCAAGCACCCACTCGCCACAGTCCACCCTGGCGCGTTCTCCCAAAGATATGGCACAGCAGCAGAGGGCAGGCTTTGCCAAGACAGCACAAGTTGACAGCGGGACAAATCATTCTACTCCACATCAGGTTGTGGATGTCAAGGCAGAGTCCGGGTCGACGAAGAGCAGTCCCCGGCTCGTTAGGTCGCCCCTTGCGCAGCAGCACAACGCTAAGGCAAGAGAAGATGCGAGTGAAATTAGTAATTAGAAACCTAGCCATGTTGCTGCGATTGTCATGATGATGAGTGAGTAATAGCTAATGTGTATTTGAGTAAACTACATTGGACGGACTGCACCAGTGTTTTCGTATGTAGCGTCATTAATGGTCTGTGTTGTATACCTATACTTTTATAAACTCGAAGCCCGTCGAATTGCCCGCTGCTCTAATCAAAAGGAGTCAAATACGCCTCGGCGATGACTCTGGCCCGCGCGTTCAAAAACAATTTCATCTCACTGATCTCCTTGTCCACCTCTTCCATGAACTCAATGATGAAGTCCACAAGCTTGTCCTTCAACATCTGCTCGGTGTGGAAGTTTGTGATCAAAAACGAGATGTCGTAGCCCTTGACGGGCACACGTCTCAAGATGAAAAAGCTCTCGGCTCTCTGCGTGAGAAACCTCGTGAACTGGCGCACCAAGATGTGCTCGATCTCGTCGGCCTGCTTTATGCAGATCGAGACTCTCACGGAGTTCACCGAGGGCTCGATGAAGATCTTCTCGTGCTCGTTACGTGCAATTGTGACCGGGTTCAAGAGAAGCTCCGGGTTGTGTGAGTTGTCCACCTCGATTTCCGGGCGGTTGTGGCGCTCCACCATCTGCGACGAGAAGTCCTCCAAGCAGATGGCCGCCGTCAATGACGTTCTGACCGCGGTCAAGTATGGTTTCAAGGACTGGGACTAGATGGTTAGTGGCTGATTCTAGGTGATGGTTGGAAGGGAATAGAAGAAGAATCAGCAAATATAAAGGGTATATGAAAGATTGTGTTGGGTGTGAGAGTGAAACTGAAAGCGAGAAGGGAGGCGCATCTCGCTCTTCTCCGTGATCCTCTCAACTTGTTTTAGAAATTCACCCATGATTCACTGGAAATATACATCTCTGGTCGATCCATAACATGTCGTCGTCACATACCATTTTGCACGATTAGCAAGAATTAAGTTGGAGGTATCATGGCTGTGGGCTGGAGATTTGGGTAGAGCGGCATATGCAGGTCCGCGCAGTCAGGCCCTTCGGTGAAGTGGGGGCTGCAAATATTCATAATATCCGGTGGGAAAAAGAGCCAGGTCACAACAATCCTAGAAAAAAAGGTAAACAAAGAAGAACAAAAAATAGGATATGAAATGAATGTAGATGAAGGAGCACAAAGAAGGAAAATTGGAGAGAGAAATTTGGAGAGGAAAGGAGAAAAGAAAAAACGGGAAAAGAGAAGAGGCATGCGGTGGGATTCAGCAGCTGTTTTTGAACGATCCCTATTTATTTCCACTCTTATCAACAAGAAAAAAAAAAACGTCCTCTCTGCTCACTCTAGAATTTTTCTTTCTCCTTTTTTTTTCAGTCTTAACTTCGTAGTTCTCATTTTCTCAATCCTCATTTTCTCAATCCTCATTTTCTCAATCCTCAATTTCTCACTCAATAGTTCATGAGCACTGGCTTCTTTACCTTTTCGCCCTCGGGCCTCGTTCGCTTTGCCTCTTGCACGGGTAACTCAGGGGCCGCGCGTTTTCTCGTGAGAGTGCTTGTGTAAAGAGCAGCCACTTCTTTCAAGCACAGAGCCAAAGCATCCTCAAGAAATGTCTCCGCCTGTTCTGGCGTCTTCTTATAGTGGTGGGCGGCCTCCGTAAGAAGTCTGTTAAAAGGATCGGCTGTGCTTAGTTTCTCTTTCCAGACGGGGGTATGTATGTTGAAAGATTTGACAACGGCGTCTCTGGAAGTGACGACAATCACCGCAGGCGTGTTCGAGATATCCGTATTGGCTTGGGGTTCCTCTGTTACCAGGGTCTTTTCCTTGTCTTCACTCTTCTCTCCACCTTTCTCTCCACTCTTTTCGAACACCACGACAGAAGCATCAACGGAATCTCGATGCGTGTATATCCACTCGGCCAACGCGTGCACATACGCGTTAGTTTTTCTCTCAAACACGGCCTGTTCGTTCTTCCTCTGCACTTTGAGCTCATTGACCAACGTCCTGTGTATTTCTACAAGCTCGCTTGAGCCTTCCTCGGAGGAGATATCGATCTCCGCGAGTCGTTCGTCCTTGACCTGTTTCAAAACTGAGACAAATGTAGCGAGAGACGCGAGTGTGTCTTCATAATCTGCAGTGCCACTGTTTTGGCCGATGCTTTGGTCGATGTGTGCCCTCAAACTGTGCTCGATGAGATCCTTCTTGACCTTCTGGAGCTGCTTCTTCTCCTCCGCGATGTCCCAGAAAAGCTCAAGCGGCGTCGACCCGTTGCGTCCACAGATTTCAATGAAAACGTCCTCGTTTTCGAGCTCCGGCAAAATATCCAGAAAACGCGTGTTGGCCGTGATATTCTTGGATTGGAGAAGCGTCTTGAACGCGTCACGTGCTTGGCGATCTGAGCGAAAGTTCACCGCCTCGATGCTCTTGATTTTCGCCTGGATTTTTTTGACAAGAGAAGGGTAAATCTTTCCAGAGTATATCAGAAGAATGTCGTTTTTCGTGAGCACGTGGAAGTGCTTGTTGGCCTTGAACCGGGCATCGTTTTGAAGCTGTGTATACAAGGTTTCCCAGGTCAATGGCTCGTTTTCTTCTCCCGAAGTGATCTGTATAAGATACCCCTCGAGTTCCTGGAGAGCCTGGTCTTTCTCCTTTTCCAATGCTGCCTTCTCTTCTGAACGTATACTTTCGGTGCACTCTGCGAACAACTTTTCGAGTTCTTGGTCGGGCAAAATGGAATGCTCGAAGATCGGATTTTGTTCTTTGATCAAAAGCTTTTTTGCGGATACCCAGCGCGTTTTGTGTGTGACTTTTCCCAGCGCCAAGTACTTCTCGATTTCCTTTGTGAAGTTCTTCTTAAACTCCTCAATGAGGCCAGATTTGTTGGAAGACTCGCGTTCCAACTTGCTCACCAAGTAGTCCTCGTATAAGTTTCTTCTCTCCACGGCATCGTCGATAGCCCAATAGCTTTTGTGCTTGATGAATGTTTTTATCACTTTTTCAAACGACCACGTGGAATCGACGTTTCCTTCTTTCAACATCGCCTGGAAATCGCTTTTGGCATCCTCTACATTCTTGGGAGCAGAAGTGTTCACCAAATTGCTATCGAGAAGAGGTTCCAGTGCCAACTTCCGGTCCAATTCCAGCATTCCTAGATCCAGTTCCAAGTCCTCGGTTTTTGGTTCGTTTTCATCGGCTTTTTCGGAAGACTGTGCATCCGAGACCTCCGATGCCTTTTCTAGCTCTGCAGGTTTCTCCCACGTCGTCACACCGGTGGTTTCGTTGTAGTAATACTCCTTTCCGTCCTCTGTTGTATATGTCTTCCATGTTCCTGCGTCCAGAGCTTCGGGGTTTTCCCAGCTGGTCTCCTGGGTCTCGGGGTTATAGTAGTACACGCGGCCCTCATTGTCCTGTACTTGCTGCCACGCCATGTTGTGATGTATATTTTATTCTAAGATTTTTGGTGTGTTTAGTGGATGTTCTGGGGATATATAGTTGGTGGGGTTTGAGGCCTGCTCTAAGTATCTGGCCCTATCTGTGCAGATCTGAGATGGGGCCAAGTCTCAGGAGCTCGCGCGGCTTTAGGGCCAGGCTAGATTTGGCACCGGACCGACCAAAAAGGGTACGAATTTCTCCCTCAGTTTTATTCATTATTTCTTCAATTGTTTAAAGGTTTATAAATGATCTGGCCCCAATCATCACTCATGAGTAAGATCCATCATTTTCCTTTTTTCCACTTAAAAAGAAAGGCCAGATAGAAAGGGCAAATGTGGAATCTGTGACGGTGGCCCTGCGCGCTTAGGTCCAGGCCTAAGAGCCGAAGAAAGCTACACCATCTTTTTTTTTTTTACTTTTGTTACACCCATTGATTAAATGAATTGTTAGGTTCCTTATCTTTCTTTTTCCAGACGTCTTCAGTTTGAAAGAATAGTTGATTTCTAGATGCTTTGAATGGAAAGGTATAATGCAAATGGACTTTTAGTTCTGGCAATGTGTTTGTATTTTCTTTTTCCTTTTCAGAAACATATTGTATTACAAGAAGAAACTTCTCCTACTCAATCACCATCTCGAGGCACAAGTCCCCATCAGCGAAGATAAAGAGGGCGGAAGATTTGTAACTTTCAGGCAAACTTCTGGGGTCGCAAAAGTGCTTGTCGCACATAGTACAATACTAAACCGCACACTGGATCTTTCGCAATAAAAAATAAAACATAAACTCTCATAATGGTGAGAACAGAGCTCAATGGCAGTTCGAATTCGAGATTAGGAATTCAGTTCAGCTACACTTGTATATTTAACAAAGTCTCAAAATTTCCGCTGATGGCAACTTGTCCGAGCGGTTAAGGAGAAAGACTTGAAATCTTTTGGGCTTTGCCCGCGCAGGTTCGAGTCCTGCAGTTGTCGAGATTTTTTTGGTTGCTAATCCAAACTAGACCGTTAGTTCTGTTAGTTAGATTAGAATTTTCAATATGCTGAGGTTTCTCTTGAATAGCGGAAAGTATGTTGTTGGTGGTTTTTTTGAAAGACTTTCTGGAATTTCCTAGTCCACTGAATATACTAGAATGTTTCACATTCGGGGGGCCACTATGTCTTGAACTTGAGCAATATCCATTCTAGGTTATTCTACACGTTTAGCGAAGCTCTAGAATTCTTGGGTCTTCTCCTTGTAATTTATCCCCAAAAAGAAATTCTCGGTCTTTGTTTTTTAAAGAAACATATCGTATTACAGAAAGTAAGCACCCCCTAATCAATCACCTAAAAACCCATAAATACAATGCACTGAGTTTCGGGAGACTCCAGCTTTAATTAGTGAAGTCGATCCCTGAAGTCTCCTTTGATTAGTCAACTTGCAAAACCAAATCGATACTTACACAAAGTGGAAGTCCCAACCAGAGCTACGAGAATCCTGGACTTCTTTATTCTACAACATTTTGGACATTGTGTGGGGCCATTACAGGTTGAGAGAATTTATCGGTCCGAATTTCGCATATCTTTCTCTAAAAGAGTTCTCGTAAATTTGGGTCGTGCTTCTTTGTAATTCCCGCATTTAGAGGATCTGAGAACCGATTACGACTAGTGAGATGGTATCCCGAAGGAATATGACTACACAAAACACCTTTTGGACTTCTTGTAGTGATATTCTCAGGTCAATGATTTCACACGATAAAGTGAAAATTTAGAAGCAAGGACGTTCATTTGCCTGTACAGTAATGCGGCTGCTTCATCTCTGACACAAAAATGTAGGACCGTGTGTGGTTTAAAGATGTGACATGTACTTATAATATAACAGACAAAAACAGATGTGGTATTCCTCACATCTGGGGTCTTCCCGATTGAGACATGCTGCCGGGGCCTCATATACGTGTCACGTGACCAGCCTGCACGCCGCGCTCCGCATTATGGCTGCAACATTGCTGCAATGAAGGCGCCTTGATGTGGACCACAACTACATTCTTTCGGTCATTTCCCAAAGCTGCCATTTTTGTTGGTATTCAGGTGACAATTAAGTAAAGTATGTGTGTGGGATTATAACGTTGTTTGTTTAGCCCATTCCCGGGAGTTGAGAATATTTTACATCAAGTGAGACATACGCTCACATGCCCCATACTTTGTACATTCATGTATCGCTTCGACTCTCTATATTTTTCAAGTCAAAGCTTTTCGAAGAGAGAAAAAACAAAGCCTGGATACTTTTATTCTAACCATAATCCGCAGAACCTGCTGGAGAAGACGTACAGATGTGGCCAACAGATCATTGCACCTATGCATTTATGGTCATGAAAAGAACTCTCATCTTCTAAGCATATTCTCTGACCTCTCTTTCTTGTAGAATTCCCTCATATCTGGATCACCCATGATTGACGAAATCTTATATTTCACTTCCTGGCCCGAAAATAAACTTCTTCAGAAGTCTCTCAACCCACTAATCCCAGAAATCTTGAGTTGGGCCACATCCAGGTCATCGGCGACACCTACACATTCTATTCCATCAAAGGACTGGCTATCAGCTACTGTTTCTGCAAATAAATCAAGACTACCATAAGCCATTCCTCACCACTACCGCGAATCTTTCGGAAGATTGAATGGATCTAAGAACGAAAACAAATCCTCTAATTCGCAAACCCTCAGCTGGAGTCTTCAAACTTTCGGAGCATCAGCTTCCAGTGCCAGAATTCTTGTTTTGAGGGGCACTCCTCGAAAAGCCTATGAACGAACTATTGAGCGCTTTCGCGGTCTCTTTTGCGATGTGGTAAACCACACCTCTGATCCACAGAATCTTCAGAGACAGGGTAGATTAAAAAAATGTAATAAATCACAAATATACAAAAAAAACTACGGAAAGATCCCTGGTCACTCCAAACCACCCAACCAGTCCTGGATCCGCTTTTCCCCCGCTCCATTGAGATACTTGTCCACGAGCTCATCGGCAATCTCTTCAAAAGGCACGTTGGAATCAATCGGATTCTTCTCGTACATGCTGTAAAACATGGTTCTCAGCGAGCACATCTCGAAATGCAACTCTTCGTGCACAATGTAGATGGCCTTACACCAATCGTGCTTAATAAAGTGTGGGATGGCACACAGTTCATTCTGGGTATTCAAGCTGTGGTAGATTTTCAATATTTGACAAAAGGATTTTTCTTCTCCTCTTGTACGGTCCATGAACTCGGGAAGCAGCCCCTCGATATATGTGCCCTGAGGAATCTCGTACTTGGCACAGGAACTAAATAACGCAAGCTGGTCGGACTCGAGGGACCTGGACGCGGAGTTCACCTCCAGATAAGCATTATAATTGTATGACATACAGTGGTGAAACGCGCCCCAACGCCGAAAGAGGTCCGGGCCCTCTTTAAAAAAATCTTCAAATTCTGGGTATGTGATTTCCTCTAGCCGATACAGATAGTATGCGGAAATGAGCTCTTCATCTTTCACAGTTGTACTCCAGTCCCCATACTTCTCAAGTATTATTTCAATGATTTGAAGTTCAGAGGGGAGATCTACCTGCATATTTTCAAGTTCTCCAAAAGTCGAGTACTTATACTTCAATTCAGGTGTTTCTTGCAAGTGCACATTGAGGTAGTAGTAGAGCTCTTTAAAGAGGTATGCGGCATACACTAGCCTCTTTTGCGGCTCGTCCTCGCCATAGGACAACATGAGAAACGGTTCCGGAGGAAATCTTGACATTTCTTGAACCCCTGTTGATTTTTCCTCTCCCAGCGAGACGTCCACTTTTCCTACACACGTTTCAAGGAACCTGCGGGTGGCAAACCTGTAGAAAAGCACTTTTGGGTCATATGAGCGAGTCAGAGAAGTCAAACGGTCTTGGAAACGCTCAAGCGTGATTTCCAAGTTGCAGCATTCGTTCCACGTCCCGTAGGCCGGACCAGAAAGTAATTCTCTGGCGGCTGCGATCTGCTTCAAAAACTGGGCCATGTACTCAATGGGAAACTTGTAATTTTCGAGCTCCATGTTCCAGTTTTTGAGAAAGTGGGTTCTTAACATGGACTTGGCAAGCTGGTGGTTTTTCCAGTCGCCATTCTCGAATCCCGTGTCTTCAAACTTGAAGAGACGGTTGAAAAAGTGGCATGTCAAGTTGAGTTCGTTGCCTGGGCCGGAAAGCACAAAAATGTCGTGCAAGATTTCCGTGGGGAGGCATTTCAATTTGCAGGCATTCTGTGGATTTTCGTGGTACGCTTCTTTGTCATTCTGACAGGTAGTGTCGGTGATGTGGAGATACCTGAATTCAGACTCGAGGTCACCAGCTCTGCTTGGAATTGGCTCACTCATTTTGTGTATTAAAAACAAACAAAGTCCGAAAAGATAAACGCTATCTCAGAAGGCTCCAACTGTCACAAATATGTTGAAATATTGGTGACTAATTACTCAAAAATATAGTTTTAGGGGTTTTCATTGTTCTCTAACTAGACGGGGAACAACCTGTACACAATACCTACAATACTATCGTGACTCAGAGATGGAAATTCCGGTTGTTTCAATGTGTGAATGGAGAAAGAATGAGCTAGTCTTTGTCAGATATTGTTGTCTCTATGTAATATTGTTTATCATGAAAGCTTGGCAATTTGTTGATTTTCAAAACCATTCTGATGAATATCCACGCCGTAAAAAGCTTCCAGTAAATTGTATTTCGCGTAGATTGGAACAAGCCCTGCCAAAATGTCCCTCCGGAATTGCACAAATACATACAAAACTCATCTCTCGTATGGCTCCAGAATATCAAGACCACTTTTCTGGAGATCCTTTTTTTTCTGAAGAAACATCACAGGAAAAATTATCCCCAACTCAACTAATCCCATAAAACCCAAAAATACGTCTGGTTAATGTACTGAGTATTGAGGAACTCCAGCTTTCCCACGCCCTAGTCTCTCCTCTTCATATTACCAGCATGTGAAAACCAGGACAGCTGGTCACTATTTAACTTCGCCCCAACGCTCTTCTCTATTACTGGGCAGCAAATTATGTGAATTAGTATCTGTCAAAATAAAAATGGTTTTCCATCCAGTACTATATATCTGCACCCACGACAAAATATGCACTTTTAGGCAACTTGTCCGAGCGGTTAAGGAGAAAGACTTGAAATCTTTTGGGCTTTGCCCGCGCAGGTTCGAGTCCTGCAGTTGTCGTCAAATTTTTGGCCTCATTTTTTCAAGGTGTGTAATTTGATTGTTGCCAAGTCTTTTTTTTATTCAATTTGTTTCATTTGTTCATGGTTGCAAGTTGCAACCCTTGGTTGAATCACGCCTTTTAATAGGAAAAAGCGCGGGATCACTAACAAAAGAGAAGCGAGCGCGGCCGTAGTTAAGGCCATTGTTCCCCGCAGCCAATCTTTTTGCACCCACCTACTTTTCTATGAAACTCATTTACACCCACGCCCAGATCCTTGCGCTTCGGCACGAGTGTCAGGAGGAAAGCGTGAGCTCGTTTTTCGCCACTTGTAGAGCGCACTTGTTTTATCTGGAGTTGCAGGCGGGGGTTTCGTACCAACATCCGTTCCAGGGCGGTTATTCGGGTCCTCGCCCAAGGGCTGATGTCCGCTACGCGGTGGGCGTTCAGGTGGGATTTCAGAATCAGAATCACGTGGGAAATGTGGCTCAAGATGGAATTGGGAATCAGGATCTAGCTCGTGGTGCAAACCAATATGGAAACCAACATGGAAACCAACATGGAAACCAACATGGAAACCAACATGGAAACCAGTATGGAAACCAGAGTGGGAACCAGAGTGGGAACCAGAGTGGGGGCGGGCATGCAAATGGGGCTAGCCGCCCAAGAAATACGTACAAGGTTCCGGGAAGATCCTACCTGACCTCCAGTGCCGCTGTACCCCGGGTAGACAGTTTTGTGTTCAAAGACGAGGTGCCGTTTTTGGAGAGCTTCCAGCTCGTGAAGATCCCGCCAAGTATCGGCGAACTACCCCCGGGGTCCAGGATCATCCGCGTGCAGCCGGGGATCCGCGTGCCCACAAACGCGATCCCTATTTCCATTGCAGACCCCTCGACTGAGCCGGTCGCCAATGTTACAGAGCATAGTGCTGGCGGCAAGGCTGTTGAGCCCAGGATTGAAATTACACAAAGCCGCTGGAATAACAACAAGTGGGAGGTCGACTACGACACGCCCAGCAGTGACGGCGTGACCTATTTTGGTCCTCTGGACGACCAGAACTACTTTGCCGCAGTCTCCCCAGTCCAGGGCGACTTTTCGGCCTCTAAGAGTTCTCCTACTGATTACGGGGAGACTGCCAGTAACACAAAACGCACTTTTACAACGGAGGCCAGCTCCGAGACTGTGACCAGCGCCAAGCCAAAGTTTCACTATGCGCCGTTCTTCGAGCCTTATATGGGGAAGTTTGGGGCTGCGAAACGGGCCTATGAGGATACAAAGCCAGGCACACCGGCGGCAATTACGTCAGTTTCGAAGGGCACTGCGCCTTTGGTTTCAATCACACCCAGCACGTCTAATGAGTCGGAGTCGGCCACAGAATACTCAAGTGACAGCTCCAATATCCAGATCCAGCTCCCTGTATGAGGGGGGCAAGTGGGCTGGAGTCCAGGGCCCTATGTTTTACTTTTCAAAGATTACTATGGTAGATGAAAAGGATTGACACCATCGAAGAAAACTGAAGTGATGAGAGGAAGGGGGGAAAGGCGTGACACCAAGAAGGTGGGAGCTCGAGGTAAACTGGTGTGGGTGGATGTAAATCCGCTTCACTCAAATGTGCATCCCTTCAAGACCCCTCTCCAAATTAGTGCACAAAGGTCCCGAGAAAAGTCAGTTGCGCTGTCTCACTTTCCCTTTCTTTATCTTCTATCTCTGATATTTTACTATATAACAATTAAAAATCCTCTCTCGCCCGGCTTTGGCCGGTATGATACTCGTCGCGTCGTGTTCTGGCGTTCGGTCCTGTACATCTATGATCGCATGAGAAGAGCTACACCAGGCGAGATGCCTAACTAAAAAGCTGCCAATTTTAATCTCTGCGTTTAGACATTTATCCCTTGTCCCGAATCCGAAACCTAGAGGGAGTCTTCAAAATGTCTGAGTGGCACTATCTTCGAATCAAAATGTGTGTATCATCAATCAGCCACGGGTCTCGATGGGCCCTAAACTGCCAAGCACCAGTAATCAACAAGCAATGATCATATATCAAAGTGGAGAATAATTATGAGAAACACTTCGCTTTTCAGCTACCAAGTTCCCAAAAGACTTCCAACTAGCCGGTTTTGGTGTTTCGGTATTGGGATTTCCGCAACTACCCAACCACCTTTCTGTCGACCATTTTTTATCATCTACTAACACGAAACAGCACACCCGACCCGCTTCTAGCACAGACCAATGTGCAGCTCTATAACGACATGGACATTGACTTGCTCACGTGGCACAGTCTCGTCACGCGTGCTTTGGGCGAACTCTACGGGCTTCTAGGAGAGGCCAGTCATTTCGACGTGTTGGTGAAACAGACGAAAAAGCCCGCGCTCGAGGCAGTGTTGCGTGTGCAGAATGCCGACGTCGAACGGTTCTCCACGAGTCTTGTGAACTACAGCTGTAGTCTTAGCGACTACTTGGGCCAGGAATACCCGTACGGGGCATATGTCTGCATCGTGGACCACCTGCCGTACTTGGGGATGGTTGCCGACTCTCAGTTGGTGCGTGATTGAATGGACATGTGTGGATTTGAAAAAAAAGAAAACATTTCAAAGTGGAACGTTAACTCAATGCTCGAAAGCGCAAGGCTCAAAGAGTCAAGGCTCGAAAGCGCAAGGCTCAAAAACTCAAGGCTCAAAAACTCAAGGCTCAAAAACTCAAGGCTTATAAAACTCAAGGCTTAAAAACTCCAGGCTCATAAAACCCATTTTTAAAAGTTGAGACCTTATGGGACATTTATGGAACAAGGCGCACGGCATGGGGAAAGTTCAATGCCGGCAAGATTGGCGAGTCTGGCCCGAACTTTGAAGAGGGCACGTGATGCACAAGAAGAGAGCCCCAGAGAACTTTAGATTACACACCCGGTGGGCAAAAAACGTGGGAAAATTAAAAACAAAATGGTCGTTGATTTTAGAAAGATGATTCCTATTCGCAGAATAGCATTTTCTTCTTTATTCCCTCCACTCCCACCGGAAACCACTCCCAGTGATGCCCATTTTTCTATATAATGTCCAAATATGTGGGGAGCGCACTGGCGATAACGGCCTGCACACAGCCGGCCGGCCCGCCCGCTCGGCTCCAGGCACCTCCAACGTTATTTCTACATATTCTAGCAATCACATCATCGGCGGCCATTCCTTCCGCATTGCTAATTTAAAACCAAGATCCCGCTTTTGACTTGCTGTTGAAACCCAATTGGGACGCTTATTTGGGAAAAAACTACTCATCTAGTATTGTAAATAGCCCGCAAGAATGAGGCCCAGGTCTGCGTGCCTCTCTATCTTGACTGGTCTTCTAGCCCTTGTATTTCTCCCCCTATGTCTTGCCGCCGACTTTGCTCCCGAGATCCTGAAGAAAGTATGGGTCAAGCCCCAGCCGCCCATTCTCTCGTACTTCGAGAACTCGCTGAACTTGTTGGCGCAGTTTGAAGATACCATCGAGTTTTCAGGCGACAACGGGGCCTCCTGGTCGGAGATCCCGGAGTTCAAGGCCAGCATGCCGACGCTCGTGAAAATGGACCCTTTTTTCCCCGAAAGGGCGATGGCGATCTCGCCGGGATTGCAATACCACGTCACTGATGACTACGGAAAGACATGGAGGTCGTTCAAGGTGGCCTCGCAGTATAAACGGCCGGACTCGGCGAGGGGCGTCTTTGACATCGGGTTCAATGTGGCCAACAAGGATTTTGTGATTCTCACGGCGGAATTCTGCGAGCGCGGGAGCCCCCACGGCTGTGTCTCTGAGATCTTCTACACCTCCGATGGGTTCAAGAACATCCAGAGCCTTGCTGTTCCCAACGTCAAGAAGTGTGTTTTTGCGCGCTCCACCAAGGACTTCGACGCTCTGGTGAAGCCCGAGACGATGTTGTGTGCGACGAGAGAGGTGAACTCGTTTGGCCACGTGGTGAGGTCGAATCTCCTCAGATCCACGGATTTCTTTAAAAGCCACGACGTGGTGGACCACATCGATGTGCAGAACGGAGAGATCTTGGACGTACGGGTAGAGTCGGCGTTTGTGGCGGTGGTGATGAAGAAGGAGAAGTTCAAGGACTCCCAGGTCTCGATGGTGACGTCGAAAGATGCAGCCAACTTCCGCAGCGCGTTCTTCAACGTCGAGATCTCGCGCGGGGGGCTTCTTTTCCATAAATCGACTCCTCTGTCGTTGCGCTTCTCTGTCACAACATACGGCAAGCAGCTGCAGATCTACATGTCCGACTCCCAGGGCGTCAAGTTCCAGGAGCTTTCCAACATGGGCCATGACTCGTTTTCGAGCTCCGAGAACGTCGACGGCGTGGTTTTCGCCGATTTCATGGCCCCGGGAGACCGGAGGGGCCACACCACGAAGTACTCTTTCGATGATGGAAAGACATGGGAACTACTCCAAATCAGCGGGGACGAGAGCTGCAAAACAGCCGATGGGTGCTCGCTCAGTTTCAAGCGGCCTCATTTTGCTGGCTGGAGCTCCACGTTCCAGAACACTGCGGATATCATTGTCGCTCTGGGTTCGAAGGAAATCGGCCACACCCCGGAGCAGGTCGACACCTACGTGTCACGTGACGGCGGCGCCTCGTGGGCGTTGGCTCTCAACGGGCCCTTCATCGTAGTGTATGCCAATCAGGGAAACGTGATCACCGCAATGAGCACCATGCCTACCTCCAGTGGCCACAAAACACTCCACTATTCGTTGGACCAGGGTAAGCTGTGGGCGACCTACGAGCTACCCCTAGGGGCTTACCCTTTTCAGATGACCTCGAGGACGGATTTGGCAGGCACAGCCGTGGCCATTTCTGGAAAACGCGGAGGAAACAATGAGGTCATCATCTACTCTGTCGACTTCAAGAATGCCTTTGGGGGCAAGGCTTGCGGGAAAGATGACTTTGAAGTCGTGAAGGCTCGTGTTTCGGCAGAAGCAGGTGGCGCCACTTGTGTCAAAGGCAAAAGCAGCAGTTTCTCCAGGCGAAAGCAGGATTCTCCGTGCCTCGTGAAAGCCGATTCTGGCGCAGTCGAGGTGAACCACGAGCCTTGTCAATGCTCTGCGTCCGACTTCGAGTGCTCGCCCTCCTTCAAGCTTTCCGAAAAGGGCGCGTGCGTTCCCATCAGGGAGGAGATCCTCGCATTGTGCAAAACCTCGAAGAAAAACAGCATCAAGGTTGCCCATCAGCAACGTGTTGCGGGGAATGAGTGCACTTTTTCCAAAGGCTCCGAGTCTGATTTCGTCGCCGAGACGGAATTCGATTGCAAGCAGGTCGCAGAAGACGTGGGGCCTTTTAGCGACGACGCCATCACCGTCGTCCTCTCGAAACTCGACGGCGCTCTCGATCAGTACTCGTATGTGGAGAGCGACAACCAGACCAGTAACATCTTGATCCATACCAGCAAGAGAGTAGTTCACGCATCCAACGATGGCGGCGTCTCGTTTGTTGATGTCCCTGTGGATGACGAGATCTTGTTTTTCCTTGTGGGCCCCGTTGCTGAGACGGCCGTTCTCGTGTCGTTGCGGCACATTTATGTCTCTGCAGATGGAGGCAACACGTTCACGAAGTTCCAGGCCCCTGGGATCCCCACCAGCACCGGCATGCCGATCATATTCAGCCCCGTCGACGGCAAGAAGTTTCTTTTCATTGCTGCCGACCAGCTGGGTGCTGCGAGCACCCCTTACTACACTGAAGATGGGGGTTCGTCGTTCAAGAAAATGCCTGTCAATGCAAACTCGTGTGACTACGTGGCCAGCCTGGTTGGCTCTGACCAGAACCTCATCTATTGCGTGGCATCTAGCAACGGCAAGCACAACCTTGTGTCCTCCACCGACTACTTCCAAACGTCCAGTGTGCTCTACGAGGATGTTCTTGCGTTCGCGGTGAAGCCGGATTTCGTGCTTGTGGCCACGATCACCAAAGACAGGGCCTTGCAACTCAAGGTGACCTCAGATGGCGCCTCTTTTGCCGACGCAGATTTCCCCAGCGACTTCAGTGTGGAGGCCCAGAGCACATACACCATCTTGGAGTCGCATCGGCACTCTGTGTTTCTCCATCTCACGACCAACAAGATGGAGGGAAGGGAGGTGGGTGCGCTCCTCAAGTCGAACTCCAACGGCACCTCATACGTCTTGTCCTTGGACAACGTCAACAGAGACAACAGAGGATATGTGGACTATGACAGGATCGATGTGTTGGAAGGTGTGGTGATCGCCAACACCGTGCTCAACCCCGAAAGCAACGACCGCAAACAGCTCAAGACGCGGATCTCGTTCAACGACGGCAGCCAGTGGTCGTACTTGGCTCCGCCTGCAGTGGATTCTGAGGGGAAAAGATATCCTTGTGGTAATACGCGCGCCCTCAGCCAGTGTTCTCTCAACTTGCACGGCTTCACTGAGAGACCCGACTATAGAGATACGTTTTCGTCGTCTTCCGCGATTGGGTTCTTGATCGGGGTGGGCAATGTTGGCGAGTCGCTCACGTCTTACAAAGACGCGTCGACGTTCATTTCTGCCGACGGCGGTATCACGTGGAAAGAAATCAGCAAGGGTGTGTTCATGTGGGAGTACGGAGATCGGGGCACGATCCTTCTTTTGGTGAATGCCGTTGAGGCGACGGACGAGGTTTTGTTCTCCACCGACGACGGAAACACGTGGCAGACACACAAGTTCGCCAACAGCCCGGTCTTTGTGAGGGACTTGGCCACGGTGCCCACGGACACTTCCCGGAAGTTTGTCATTTTCGCCCAGCAAGACAAGGACGCCGCGCATACTCTTGTGTACTCGCTTGACTTCACCAACTTCTACAAAAGACAGTGCCAGCTCGATTTGGACCATCCCAACAATGACGACTTCGAGTACTGGACCCCCAGACATCCCGAGTCCGCGGACAACTGCTTGTTTGGACATGAGACTCAGTACCTCCGCAGGGCTCCCGGACACTACGACTGCTTCATTGGCGCCGCGCCACTCAACCAGGGTGTGAAGACCGTGAGAAACTGCACGTGCACCAGAAGAGACTACGAGTGTGATTACAACTACTACAGGGACACGGACAACACGTGCAAGCTCGTGAAGGGCTTGACACCCAAAGATAGGAAGGAGCAGATGTGCAGCAAGCCGGACACGTTCGAGTACTTTGAGCCCACAGGCTACCGCAAAATCCCAATCTCCACCTGTGTAGGCGGAAAATCGTACGACTCTTGGAACGCCCGTCCTTGTCCCGGTCACGAGAAAGAGTTCAACAAAGCGCACGGCCGTGAGCTCACGTTCGGCAAGCTCTTGCTTCTCTTCCTTCTCCCCGGCCTTGTGTTCTTTGGTGCCACCTGGTTCGTGTATGAGAGAGGAATCAAGCGCAATGGCGGTTTCGCCAGGCTCGGGCAAATCAGGTTGGACGAGGACGACGATTTCGTGCCCATCGAGGAGAATAATGTGGATGTAGTGGTGAACAGGGTCGTCAAGGTTGGCATTGTGGTCATTGCGGGGCTTGTCGCTGTGGTGAAGACCATTCGCAAGATCGACCGCAAATTACTTGAAAACGTTGCTAGGATTGCGTTTGGCCGCAAGCCTGGCCGCAGAGACTACGTGCGTGTGCCCAACGACGAGGACGAGCTTTTCGGGTCCTTCGAGGACAACTATGACGACGAGTTGGGCGACGCCGCCGATGTGAATTTCGATGTGGACGACGAGCCGGATCAGTTCAACGATTTCACCAGCAACGAGCCCGTCGAGGCTGACGCGCGTCTCTTTGATATTGACGACGAGGAGACTCAGCCAGAAGCAAACACTACAACTCCCGAGAATCCCGAGAATCCCGAGGCTTAGGATTGTTTTCAGGGTAGATATTGGATAGAAAGTATTATAGTGTATCATGAGATGTAAGAAACAGGTCGCGTCTTCCACGAAATAATATGGCGTGGTTGAAGGTTCTACGTAGCACTGTTCTTGGTAAGGGGTCGTGAAAGCACCCACCATTTATTCGTGAATCATTATATACCAGGCCAATGGCACTTAAAAGTTTCTTTGTACATCCATCTCGTGAATCAAGTCCTCTGGCTTGACGATATCCATCATCTCATCCTCCTGGATCCTCTGACCAGCTTTCTCCCGCTTTTTGGATGCCTTCATCAAGAAAAAGACGGGGAACACATACAAGAACCCAAGCAAGGCTGTAGAGCCAAGTGCACATGCCAACGAAACGCCGACAACTTGACCAGTACTCATTCGCTTTTGGTTTGTCTGTAAGTCACTGGATGACTGCGACTTATGGAGGTCTGCAAGAAGCAACGAGTTCACTTGGCCGAGGTTGGAATCCTGCAGAGCAAACACATATGGAACCCAGCTGGTTCCATCGAACAACGCCAAATTCACCATCCCGTAATCTGTCAAGTTAAAGGCGCCAGACAAGAGTAACGCTTGGTTGTTGTTGAAGTATGCTTGGGTCGGATTATTGGTGTTTCTTTCACTGAGTTGCACAAGCTTCAAATCGGATAATTGAGTTTGGTCGGAGAATTTAATCTCATCATCGATTCTCGACCACGTGCTTCCATTGTAGCCTAAAACAGAGTTTGACCCAATGGCAGTCATTCTGATATCCAACTTTCCGTCCGCGTCATCGTTTACAATGAACTTCAGGATTGGTCCAGAGACACCAATGTTATTAATCTCATTTCCGGCAGCAGCAAAAGTATTTTCAGCAAAGTTGTACAAGACAAAGGCCGACTCGGTGCTGTTGAAAGTCAAGTTTCCACTAAGCAAAATCGAATCCGCCGAGATGAATCTAGCGTCTGTAACGGATCCACTAAGCAGAGCAGACAGAGCGCCCGAGGAGGGACTGATCCAGCGTGTATTTTCGATGTCATACAAGCACACGGATTCGCAGCCCAATGAGCCAGCAAAGGCAAAGTTACCTCCGACAAGGAGCTGAGAGCTTTGATCGTAAAGCGCCAATGCGTTGACAGCAAGTGGAGAGCCATCAGCTGTAGAAAGGTCAGGCGGCTGGACAGTTGCGAAGGTCTCGTTCTTCAAGCTGTAAACAAGAAGACCAGCGACGTTGGAGCTGCGTACAGATGCGGAACCATTTGTGCCTATGAACAAGTAGTCTTGACCATTATTGACGTAAAGTGCAGTCACAGAAGATTCATCTGCCCACTCAAGTGTTTCCTTGAGTGGTGTAGCTGTGCCATTTACAACCAAAGCAACATTTTCAATCGAGTTACTGGCGACGAATTTACCGCCAATCACGCTAAAGGTGTTGTTGGAGTAGTAGGATGTCAGCACCGAACCATTTGTGATGTCAATGTTCAAGCTCGAAATTCCCTCGTTATTCACAAAGTATCCTTGGTCGTTCGTGTAGAAGTCCATAACACCGAAAGCTGAGCCGCCAATAATTTGCTGTTGGTCATTGAGTGTGATGGCTGAATTAATGTCGAGTTTGTCTTTGCTTGTGGACCATTCTTTTTTAGAGTTATCCCATGAGAGGTAGTTGCCATTCGCCGATGAGAAAATGTAGAATTCGGTGTCGCTTAAAAGGACAGATGTAAATTGCGAATAGTTTTCGCTAAGATAAGAGTTCCCGAATGAGAACCACTCATTTCCAGAGTAAAGTGCAAAGTTATTTGCCGTTGTAGTGGATCTGTTGCCGTCCGCCAAATTGTTCAACCCATTGGATTCTGTGACTGAGAATTCTCCCAAAGCCAATACACCATCATCGACATTGTATATCGAGGTAATTGAGTTGTTGAATGTCGCGCCGAGAATGGTTTGGTCGTCTCGTTTCATAAACTGACGCTTGGAGATTGAAGCGATCTCAGAGTAGTTTGCAGTTGAGTTGAAGCCTTCGACTGCAAGGGAGATCAAGTTGCTGTTCAGGAGAGAGATATTCAGGGAATGAACGTCTCCACTCAACAATAACAGCTGGCTTCCGGGGGAGTAAAGAACATTCGAGAAAGACGAGTCCTCTGATAAGTTTCCACTCAAGGCATTAATCGTGGAATTACCGATGAAAGTATTGGTCTCCTTGATTAGAGTCTGGCCTCCTACCTCCTCAAACACCAAGTCCTGTGCAAATGAGGAGAAGTTTGATAACGAATACTCGAATAAACCATTCAACTTCATTGTCGTGATCATGTGGGAGGTCGAATTTCTGGTTGAGTTGGAGGTGTTGGATAAGACAGACTCATCCAAAGACACAATATTGGCCACCACTTTGTCCACCACCATCCATGGTTCTGTTACAGAAGAGTTTATCGCACTGACAAATTCGATCTCAACCTTGTTTCTTCCATCAGTTGGCGAAGAAGCATTCAAATGGCCATAATATAAGTAGTCGAACTTATCTTCGGGGTTGTTTTGATAGATGAGATGTGTCTCCAAGACCTCGTCATTGATATCCCTGACGGTCACATTTACCATGGATCTTTCGAAGCAAGAGTCGTCCGCTAAACATCCGGGCGTATAGAAAAGAAGGGAGTAATCACCTGCGTAGGAGATGTTCGGATACAACGTCATTCCGGATGAGCCGTCGACGACAGATACCAAGTAGTCATTGTTTGGATCGGCGTCTGTGAGAGAGTGAACAGACTGCCATTCGCCTTCGTCAATCACGGCGAGATTAGTTGCTTCTGCGGAGTCTCTGCCGCAGTTTGGATCGTTCAAGGTTTCGTTCCCGTAGACCGTTATGCTGTCCAGGTACAATTCGAAGCCAGAGAACTCGCCTCTCGAGCCATACCACGCGATCGTCGTCAAGGTCATAGCATCAATCATCAAATCGTTCACGAGCGCAAACTCTTGGTAATTGCGCCCGTACCCCACGCTCCGCGTCTTTTTCTCTGGATCGTAGTACATGGAGAAAGAGCCGTCCGAGTCCACGTAGACAGAATCATCGTCGGCATAAGAGTCCGCGTCGTCCACGTTCAGATCAACACTCTGTTTCAAGGAGGACCCGAGTCGCAAGGGGCACCACGCGTCGCAGTGGGCGATCTCATTGGTCTCTGGGTCGACGTACGTGAGGTTCATGATCCCGTTGTTGGGGAAGGTGTAGAGGCGGAAGGTGCGGATTCCGTCGAGCCCGTCGTCGGGCACGTAGATGCGCACTTTCGTCGGCGTGATGCCCTGGACCTCGAGCGGGAGGCGCACCGTCCATTCACCCCCGCTGTTATCCTCAAGCGCCCACGTGTCGCCTGACGCGGGACATATGAGCGCGGCATTATCGTTGGCCGAGACGCCGTTGACGCTTCCAAAGGTGGCGTGTTTCAAGGAGATGACCTGCTCGACGTGGATCAGCGACGAGTTGGTTGAGTTCGACGCGCTTTGGCCTGGGACGGAGATGTTATGCATGAGGAGCTCCGGGAGCCCTAGCGAGTGGAAGGAGCCCCCGAAAATGAGCGACGCGTCGTCGCTGTTGGGCGGATACTTCGCAATGGCGTTGACGGTGGAGTTTTGGCCAAACCCACGGAAGGGCAACGAGGCGAGAGACGCGGATGTCACGTTGTACACTGCGGCGCCGTACGTGCCGTTGAACTCGAAGTCGCCGCCGAGGTATATGAGGTCTCCGTCGACGAGGGAAGTGAGCACGCTGCCGGAGACATTGTCGTCTCTCTTTTGCGGCGTTGCCGCGCTGTTTGCGGGGAAAACGGACGTGATTTCCCGCAGCGTCACGTTGAAGATGACGGGGGCCACGGCGCTGTTGCCGTTGATCTTGGAGAACGACCCGAGCACGAGCACGGAGTCTGCGGCGATCTGCAGAAGCAGCGCCACGGCGCCGCCCTCCAAAGACGCGATCTGCACGGACCTCCCCGACGTCACGTTGCGCAAATAGAGCGCCAGCGCGTCCAGAGAGACCGGCGAAAGGAACGCCGACGCGTTCACGTCGTTGTAGAACGAAAGGCCGTCGAAGTCGCCCAAAAGCGCGATGTTGCCGCCCGTGGCTCCGAAATTGATGCCTGGATGAGGAATAGCCGCCGACACCATGGAGCACACGAGAAGGAGCGGGAGGAGCGGAAGGAACGCCGGCAGAAACGGGGTCTTTGCCCGTAGTAGAACCCCCACGGCATCTCGGAGCCCTATTAGTGCTGGAATGTGCATGGCGCTAGGACGGGGCGGGCGGGTGCGAGGAAAAGCGAAAGTGGAGGTGAAAGTGAAGGTGAAGGTGGAAGCGGAAGAAAGGACAGAGTCAGCTGCCTACGAGGTGTGTGTGTGTGTCTAGAACGTAGGACCCGTGTTCGAGAAACCACAGAAAAAGGCTCAACCGGCTCGAAAGGCTAAGAAGGCTCAACCGGCTTAAACGGCTAAAAAAGGCTCAAAAAAGCTAAAAAAGCTAAAGAGGCAGGCGGAGAGAGCTGGCGAGGGGCAAGCGAAGGGCGGGCCTAGCGAGTGTGTGGGTAGAAGTTGTGGTACTAGAACAATCAAACACAAGATCCAAAAAAAAACCGAGTGAACGGGAGCCGGTGCATACAGGCCTTGGGCCCAAAGCAGAGCGATCTTGTTTACCGCGAGCATGGCAGTGCACACAGTGGCACGCGGTGCTAGGCGGCAGAACGGGCCAGAACAAAGGGCAGAGTGGAATGGCACGTGATATGAAACGTCGAGCTTGGTGACGCGTGTTTCACATAATGTGTGTGTGCTATTTTTAGTGGGAATGTTTGAGAAACGGCCCCGGCGAATTTTTAACAAAAGGGGGCTTGTTTCCAGACGGCGTGTGTGGGCCTGGGTGCTGCTGTGTGCAGTACATTTGCATTTCAGGTGGGCATGCGTGGCAGACCACCTCGCTTTTTAGGGCCTCGCCAGAAGAGGAACAATCATAAATACACAGACCATCTTCGCAACAGAACAATGGGAAAGACCGGGGTGAGATTCTTACGTTTAAATAAGTTTCAGGTCGAGAACAAGGGTTGGAATTTTGACTCACAAGTCTTGGATCAAAAGAATCAAACCTTTTTTCTCTCGTTATTTTTTCTTTGTTCTCCTCTTTGGCCTTATTCTTTTTCATCACTGGCCCAAGGCTGATTTGTGAAAATCCCAAAACACCGCGCGGCTGTTTCTGGGGAGAACGTAAATACTCGGGGACCCGTGTAAGCGCATACGCGCGAATGTCGTCAAAGACCGCGGAAGCCTTATATGCACTCCTGATTGAGGAAAGTCGCTCTGTGGGGTTGGCAGACAATGCCCGGAGTATATCTTATAATTGCACATGGCCCGCTCTAGAAGGGTGGCTAGAAGGCGCCTGAGTGTAGATGTGTGAAGCTCCTCTCTATTTAAATCCAGCTTTATTTCCGGTCTTCTGACTTGGGAAATTATTTAAACATCATAACAAAAAATTCACACACACAAGTATCTGATTTCTCTATTGTTTGAGTTGATTTAACCAACTATGTCCACAGAATCCCTTTCTGTTTCCGCCGTTTCTGCTAATCAGGTATGTCCTCTGTTCCAGAAGGATACTGATCATGAACTTGAGCTCTCTGCAGCAAACGTGGTTTCACTACAACACGTTGTCATCACCAAAGCCTTAACTTTACCAACTATGCCGACAGAATCTCCTTCTGTTTCCACCGTTTCTACTGAGCAAACTCGTGTGAGTCTTGCTCGAGAATTGCGTAACTTCGAATTTGCTAACCAGGTTCATCCTCTCTTTCAGATGGACTTCGATTGCAAACCTCACCTTTCTACAGCATACGTGATTTTACTGCAACACGTTATCAGCACCGAAGCCTTCGACTTTAGAGAATATGTGCCTTACCAACTTGAGGAAGACAAGATGCGGTTGTTTCCCGAGTTCATACGGTACTTCATGAAAGCATTCCTGTGTAAGTCTGCAGAGAACAGAGCCTACTGTCTTTATGATAGAGACCAGTTCGAGGCAATGTTCCGTGGTTCAGAGATAGAGATTGCGTCTGCAGTGAAGATTGTTGAAATGAGATTCTCTGAGACTCTCTTACAATGCTTGTCTCCAACACTCCAGAGGAAATATGCCACCTGGGGGTTCACACGGGAAAATTTGGACACAAGATTTCGTCAGGAGATTCTTCGTGAAGACGAAAACATTTGTGTTGAGGCCAGGGAATATGAGTTGTTCATGTTAGCTACAAAGGGTGATGTAATGCCCTTTGTAAAGTTTCTCATGGCCTTTGAGTATGGTGAGCAGCACATCTGGTCGAGAATTGCTTTTGTTGTGTCTACCTTCACTAGTTCTGAGAAACATGAAGTTGTGGCGAGGAAGTTAACTCGCTGGCGAAATGAAACTAATGGGCTGCTCGAGACTCGAATCGGAAAATTCATAAAAGATCTCAAGAGAAAGGATGTTTGGTATGATCCGAGAGACACTCCCTTTCAAATTGAGAAGAAGCGAAAGGTCGAAGATGAGAACCCTAAATACACGAACCATAGAAAGATGAAGTGTACAAAGCCACTAACTCAAAGGGTAAAGAAAGATGGAACACCTTATTTACCTTGGAAAGAGTACAAGAAAAAGCAGAGAAGGGCGAAGGCGAAGAATGATGGTATTTCTCAAAAAACGTCTGCCTCGCTGCAATTTGTCGTTGATCATTTTGGGCCACATGACTTTAATAGAAGCTTTGATGAGTGACCGACATTTTCAAGTGAGATGGTGGTTCTTCGATTCACGTTGTGAAATACAAGTCCATCTTGAGTAACTGTCGCCCTGATGCTATCTATCATGCTGTTGAAGTTTTTGGCAGAAATACACTCAAAAAAAAGCAGGCGATATGAGGATCCGTTTGGAAGATGGTTCAGTTGGAGTTCGCAGAGGTGTGTGTCATGATGGTGAATTTAATGCCAACTTGTTGAGTACATATTTCTATTACCTCATTTCACCATGGGATTGTTGATTACAAGTTAATTCGTCTTGATACTGGGATAATTATTGGCTACATGCGGAATGGTACACCGGAGGTGCAAGTGGAAGTACTTAAGTTTGAAGATGATGTCGAGTCCACTTTACCGGAGAAGCCGGTGTTATCAACATTTCAGCTGTCAAGGTCTAATCAGCCTGTAGTACAGATGGGTGTTGTGGATGTGGATGAAAGTCCAGAAATGTGTGTGGATCCGAATGTAAATGAGGGTCCAGGTGTGAACGAAAGTTCAGATGTGGATGAAAGTCCAGAAATGTATGTGGGTCTGAAGTGATGAGGGCCCAGATTTGTATGTGTCTTCGGGTGTGTGTGCTAGAATGGAAAGTTTGGAATCAGGGAAGACTCCCAGTGTTTATGCTAAGTCAAGAAATGTGACTTTGGAAACAGGGAAGATGTTTCGTGCTTCTGGATCCAAGACTTTCGATGCTCCTCGGAGGTTTGGCAAGATGGCAAGAAACCAGTTCTTATCTCTCAGGGAAGAAGTGATATCATTGGTTAGAAGCTGAGGCGTACTACAAGAATTGTCAGTCCGAGCTGGTTAACTGGTTGCACTGAACTTCTCATGTGTACGATTGATGTTGACACTGATATCTTTGTGGGAGAAATGAAGAACAGGCTGCATGCCCAATTTGCAAATGTTTTTGTTTGAAAATGCATATGATGATGATGCTCGCATGACTGTGTTTTTGATAAAATTGGAAGGGTGAGTGTCCCGGCATCTCAGGTTAATTTGAAGGCAGTGGTTCAAGGAAAGGAGGTTCTCTGTGATGAGACTGAGTATTGTCTGCTTGATGAGAAACCTTTTTCTGCTGTGAGCACTGTGCAATTTGATATAGGTGTCAGTGTACTGATGCTCTTGAGATATCTTATTGAACCAAAGATGGAAACACTTAGTGGCTACTAGGTTTGTGTTACGTGATTTTTTTGCAGGTTCAGTGGACTATGGGTATGTGTTTTATCATGGGTCCACTGCAAGCCGGGTGTCATATTGTGATGCTGGGTGCAATTTGGTGACAGAACTTGAGTGCAAATCTAAAAGTGGCTCCATTATGATGTATGGAGGTTCCTGGCCAGTTGGAGATCAAAGTTGCAGACTATGGTGGCTTTTGTGACAGTAAAAGGTGAGTTGTTTGCATTACACTCAACCGTGGCTGAGTCTGTGGAGCTCATCAATATTCTTGAAGAGATCGGACTACCACGTGAGTGTATCGTGTTCTGCGACAATGACGGTGCTTGGAAAAAACTGTCCGGAACTTTGCGTTGCTTGAAGGTACTAAGCACGTTAGGAAGACAGCACACGTTGTCAAGCAGTATCACGAGTCGGGTATGATTGAATTGTGTTATGTTAACACGAAGGAGAACATAGCTGACATGCTTACGAAGCCTCTTACCAAGCCAGCGTTTGTGAAACTCTGCCAACTGGGGAATGTGAGAAATTAAGAGAAACTTAAAGGGAAGGGTTGTAGGTGTGTGAGCGCATATGCGGGTTTGCGATTCAAACGGCCGGGAATGTATCACATGCATACCTACTTGTGAAAAGTCGGCGGCGTGGCTTTCTTCGCTCAGAAGGAAAAGGGGTGCCATTTTCATATGGACCGCCTTTTCCCGGATAGTGGCGTAGTAATGCGGAATGTATATTTCGCATGGCGCCACTGCTGAGCGGGTTAGCTAGGAAGCGCCTGAGTAGTTGCGTAAAGTTCCTCTTCATTTAAAGCTCAGCTTAATTCCTGGTGTTTTGACTCAAGGAATTAATCAAGCATCTAAAGATTTACGCAAGTAACTGATCTCTCTATTGTTTGAGTAAACTTTACCAACTATGTCGACAGATTCCCTTTCTGTTTCCGCCGTTTCTGATGAGCAGACTTATGTGAGTCCTGCTCGAGACGTGCGTTGAGTCGGTTTTGATAATCAGGTTTATCCTCTCTTTTGAGAAGAATTCTGATTATGAATTTGATCTCTCTGCAGGAAACACTTGCACTGCACGGAGGGCTTCCAGAGCCCGAGAGCTATATGTCGGAATTCTATTCCAGACGGATGTTTTTCCAGCGAGTTTCCCGCAAAATACGTAAGACTTTAACGAAAATAATTTTGTTTAGAACTTTTTGAATATTGCAAGATTCTCAAAAAGTCTGAGTTGAAAATGAAGTGTTTTGGATTTTTGCGTGACGTTTTCTATCTGTGAGCGTGTGCTACTTTTCCGCAGATTTTTTAATTATTAGCACTTACTTCTCGTAGCTGCAAAAGTAGATATTTAAATGGTATTCTTGTGCAGGGGCACATCATTGAAATCTGGTGAAAACAACATTATAAAGGGCGAGAACTGTATAGTCTAGTCTTTTTCGACCCTGTAATCAATGATTCTATCAAAAGGAAAAAAAGTAAGAAAAAAAAAGTTGTAGCTCTTGGATTGTGGTCATCATTGGTCTCATTGCCAGTTGGTACTAACTATGACATTTTGATCACATTGTGGCCTTGGGCTACTAGAGAAATCCATCTGCTTATTTTTTTTTTCAAGGTTTACTAAAAGAAGTTGATCAGTAAAGAAATAATCCTCAAAGTTGTCTTTAGGGGAAATAGTGGCGGCGACTGATTTTATGTATTTCTTTATTCAGCGAGAGAAGCCACAGCTCGTCATGACCACTAGAAGTCCTTCGATTTCATTGAGCATTGTTACAATAAATTAAAACTCAATGAGACAGACTGAATACTTTTACTAGACTTCTTTAGTAGGGCCGTTTGGTTTTAACCGCTTACCAGAACTCAAAAACCAAAGCGGACAGTTTCCCTGACGCGCCTGGCCACCTCATTCCGCCGGCCATTTCCTTCAAACCTAAGACATTTTTGTGATATCATCAGAGACACGGGATAATGAGAATCTTATGTAATTAGAACTTTGAACGCTTTTTTCCCCTCAGAATTGGACCATTACACCCAGAGTGTGGTTTAAGATGTAAAGGGTGGCCGACCGGGCAGGACTGGCGTTCTTTCAAATGCGACGCGACCCGTAGTAAGCTCCAGTTTTTTTTTGCACGAAACAGCCTTTGACACAAAAACTTTCTTCCCCTCTTATTTTCAAATAAAAGTGCTTTATTTGGATTGTTGAGAACCTAGGAAATCTCCCTCTCAGCGAACTCTGCTCCGTAGCCTTCTCTGCATCCTTCTCTGCATCCTTCTCTTACTTGCACACCGCGATCTTCACCCCCGCAAGTGAACAAATATCCACAACCAAGTTGGATGTGACCAACACGAAGAAGAAAGCTATATCTCGCAAGGTGTATCTCAGCTCTTGCTTCAAGCAAAAACGAGATTCATCTTGTCACTTCTCTCACTATCCAAGCGGTTTAATGTGACAGGCCTGGCAAGGTCGAGTACTAGGGTGCGAAGGCTCAGAATTCCAGACTTTGAGTTCTGATGAAAATTCCACTTTTCTTAATAATACCACTTTTCTCAATATTACAAACATGACCACTAAAGTGTCCCACAACCAAATCTTATCTAGTTCCTCTGTATTTTTACGTTAGTCTGTGTTGCAACCGATAGATTTCCATGACGTCCGGCATAGGCCAAATTAAAGTGCCGAGAGCGTACGTGAGCATAGACCAAGTAATCCAGCACGCCTATATTGCCGCCAGAAACACCAAAATACCACAAAGAAATACCATTTTTTCAGCAGAGTTTTGAGATGCCCGGATTTGCAGACTTCTCGGGCGTGCGGCAGCTCTTGCTCCAGCACGCGTACCTGCCGCTCGTGTCGGTGCATTCTACACATAACGCCGATATGAAATTCCAGAACGCTTGCCAAAACCCCCTGATTTCGGCCCTTCTGGTGCTCAAATCGTACGGGAATACAGCGAAATACGGATCACCGGGCCAGACCTACCGTGTGACGACCACACTGTTGATCACGCGAAATTACGGCCTGTTTCCAGTGCGTTTCGAGCCTTCTTTGCCGGAACTTCTTACAGTTCACAACCCTCTGGATGAAAAGCTTAGTGCGCTCTTCAGTATCTCGTCCCTCGAGCTTCTCATGAAACAGTTCTCACTGAAACTGAAATCCGAGAGAAAAATGAACCAGAGTGAGGGATCACAGCATGAAATAGAAAAGGGATCAGAGAAGGAAGAT